>JAJIYU010012533.1:0-14498 GCA_030144865.1 Tinospora cordifolia | reverse complement strand
TTGATTTTAGACGCGCAAAATAAGATTTAGAAATTTGGAACCTTATTTATATTCTCATTAAAACTATTACTAATGCATGTGAATTTTTGGATGATGATGGATGCTGGATATTGAAGTTAAAGGGGTTTGAAGGTTGAGAGAAATATTTCAAAAAAAAATGATTATTTGAATTAATTTGGGAATTTACAGAAGTCTAATATTTTTGAGAGAAATATAGTCTTTTCAATCCTAAACCCTTGAGTTGATATTAGTGGAAATAATTTTGGGCGACGATTAATATTTTAGGAGATTAGCGTAGATTTTAGATTGAGAAGTCTTATTTTGTTCGTAATAAATTTAATTTTGACATGAAAAGAAGTATGATCGAAGATTACCATTAATGAGAGTCTTGATGTGAATAGGAGAAACTTGGGAATAAATTAATAAATTTTCTTGATTTAATTTCAGATCAAGGATAGTGGAGGCGACGCGGAGGCGCGAGCGACTCCAGAAAAAAAAATTAATGTGGGTGTGATTACTACACTCTCTATTATTAATTGGATTTTAAATATAAAGCATGATGTTTGTTTTTATTCCTATACTTAGTATCCTGTTAGGAATGTGTGAATTGATTGGAATGATTGCCATGATATCATGACATCCGGTTATGTGCTTTCTAGAGATAAGATTGCTTGAATGATCATATAATTTTAATTGCATAAGTTATTACATGTTATGTTGATATGGATTGAAAACCTTGTTCGTGAAAGCAAAGAAGATTAAATTACAACAAAAGAACCACATACCGGCGCGGTAACCGGCCTTAGGGTGTCATCGTGGGTGCCCTCATCGAGACTGGTTGCGGGCTAAGTGTCACTTTGGACCTTACACCCCGCCAGGGTCCCGAAAGGTAACTGGCCTTCGGGCGGTACCTCCGGATTCGCTCCCGGACCACGAAGGGGACACCGAGGCCACAAACCTTTCGGTCTTAACTACGGCGAAAAACAAATAAGTGCTTGAAACGCCCTAATGTAATGAAAGTGTTTGCATGTTTTGTATTTTAGTTTGAATAATGCTAGTGATGTGCGGTATAATCCACTGGGTTCTTGAGCTCACCCCCTTTCCTTTTGAGGTGATTTTTGAGATAGCACGAGTCAACGGACCTTGCGGAGGACTCGGTTGTTTTGAAACCTCGCCGAAGAGGTCGTTGGTATTTGCTGCGCATTTTATCTTTGTATTTGACTGAACTGGGCATGTGCCCCTTTTCTTTCCCTTTGTTTTAAACATTTTACATATGTCTAGATGTTTGAGATTACCTTGGAGACTTTTAAATTGTTTAAATTTGAACTCAATGTCTTTATTTCATTTAAAATAGCACCTATCCATTTTGTTTATTTAGAAGTTTATTTCAAAAAAAAATTGGTGCCTATTTAAATGAATTTCATTTCCTGAAAGAGATAGAAAGAAAGAGAAACATAATCTGAGAATAGATCTGATAAACGATTTTAGTAGCGCTCCGGCTCTCGACGGACGACGCGACGATGACTTCCTAGTCGAGCGGGCGCGCCTTCTGAACGAGAGCGGCCCGAGGGAACCCGCGGGAGGGCCGGGGTGTTACAATAATATTCACATACTATTGCTATACAATAAATCTTAATGATTAAATAAGTTAGTAAAAAATCAATAACACTTCAACACTACAAAACATAGTATTCCAATAAGATAGGTGAGTAGAAAAAAGTATGATAAACATAATAAAAACCCATTATACTCAAAAAATCCTTGAATGCCTTCAAATTGAATGTCAATGTCTAAAAATCATTCTTTGCAGATGATACGTTCTTAGGAACACCCTTCTTCAAACATTTTATAGAACTATTATTAAACAATCTTCTCTAAAACTCTCGTTTGTTTTGGCAAAATTGTAGGAAATGGTAATGAATGAGAATTCTAAAGCTTCATATAATAAAAGTACATAATATGTTCGTATAATATTTGCATACTATTGCTATACAATAAATCTTACCAATGAAATAAGTGAGTTGAAAAGCATGAACACTACAACACTTTAAAACGCAATATTCCAATAAAATAGGTGAGTAGAAAATCATATGATAAATGTAATAAAAAACACAGTGTACTGAAAAACTCTTGATGCCTTCAGTATGTCAATGTTCAAACATCATTATTTAGAGATGAGAGATTCTTAAAAACACTTTTCTTCAAACATTGTGAAGAATTATCAATAGAAACAATCTTATCTGAAACTCTCGTCTGTTTTGGCAAAATCGCAAGATGGTGATGAATGATAACTGCAAAGCTTCATTGTTGAAGGAGATTGAACAATCTTCTGTTCAATTTTTTTGGAATGCCATAAAAAATGATCTTCTATCCTATTCTTCTCTCGCGCGGAGATGGTGCTAAATGGTTACTGTGAAGCTTAATTTTTTAGAGAGATTGAATAATTTTTTGTTCAAAATTTCTACTCTTCATCTTCACCACATCTTCATTGTTTAGAGACTTATAGATCTTCTTCTTCACTACAATAGCAAAACAAAAAATTTTAAACGAGGAAATTGACAATCTTAATTAATTTCTATAATACCCTAAAAGTCAATAAACCCATTATAAAATTTTGGAACTTATTAATATAAAATAAATGATTCAAATAAATAAGAGAAAGCTCAAGTTTCATCATAATTATATAACACAAGTGTTTAGGAACCCAAAATAACCTACAAAAATAATATAAACTCAGAGAACATGATAAATATTGAAGAAAACACAAACATAACACAAAAGACTCTAGTTACCATAATAATGATTGGGATTATCACAGTAATGCAAGCAAATTTTGGAAAGAACCTAGAAATTTATGTTGTTCACACTACCACGGTAATCATGCATCACCGTAGTAGTGGATCACATTACTGTTGTAGTACTTGATTATATATGTATTGTTGTTGCGTAAAAACCCTAATTATCAATTATTTTGTTATACAGTCGCACATGATCTTCCACAAACCCTAACCAACTACCACCAATTGATATCTCCTCATCCCACATGAGTTCCACATTGATTCTAAACTATCTCAAACCCTTTCCAACAGTCTCTCAAGTAAAGAGTGAAGAAGAACTACATATCAATGAAGAATTCCATTGCTGCAACCTCATGGACTATTCCAGATGAGGTGAGCACTAGTTCTCGCGTGGAATACTTGTTTCTATCACTGTTTCATGTTTTCTTAGTGTATACTCGTCTCTTTCAATGTAATAGATCATTAGAAGCGTTAGAGATGTCCTTTTGGTAATAGGCTGCATAGCGTTACCTCAATAATTGGCTCCATAGCATTACTGTTCCTTATTGTAACACTCCGTAACTTTGTGATTGTGTCAAGTCGTGAGCGAACAAGGGTAAATAAATTATTTCCTCGCTCGCTCGCGCTCACGCGAAGGCGCGAGTGATGCGAAAATAAAATCTGTTACTTGATAAAAAAAAAAATAATGCTAATGATAGTATGATAAAACTATAAATTATATTTTATAGATATGTATAATAGTCGAAATAATTAATTAATGTTTATTGTGACTAGTGTGGGAAAGAAAAATATAGGGATGTAATTAAAGAAAAATAAATAAATAAAATTAAATAAATAAAATTATAAGTATTTTGATGAAATGAACTTAGTAGAAAAAAAAAAAAGAAATGATAAAAATCATAAAACGCATGTATATGATCTCGTATGGTTGGAGTGGTGTGTGTGTGTGCAAACAAGAAAGAACGATCGGGCGGTGGTTGTGGCGTGTCGAAGAAGAGTCGGAATAGGAAGACACCAGAAAATTCTGGTCGGTAGCTGAAAAATATAAATAGGAGAGGAAGAAACAGAGAAGAAGTAGAGCCACGTTGCTCTGTTTTGGACAGCTGCTGGTGTGGACGGAACAAAGAAGGAAGCAGAGCAGCTCATTGCTGCTGCTGCTGGTGTGCCGAACAGAGGAAGAAGCAGAATTCTTCTGCTGTGCTAGACGCCGAGCTGCTGCATGCTGTGTGGTTATCGAATGATGAAGAAAGGAGCTGCGGTGACGGGTCACGAACGAAAACAGAGAACGAGAAGCTAGTTGGAGGCTGGTATTTTGGGTCGTCATGGCATGAGCAGATGAATGAAGAAAACCAGGATGCTGGTCTTGCCGCTACTGCTGCCGGGAATTGAAGAGGAAAGCCGTGCAGAGAAACAGGAGGCGGTGTGTATGCAGCTGCTGCTGTGTACTGTTGCGTGCTGCTGCTAATCGAGGAAGAGAAGAGGAACGAAGAACAGGGCAGCTTAGTTGGCTGCTGCTGTTGCTCATTGGCCGCCGAACAGAGAAGTAGAACAATGATCAGTGCAGCTTACTGCTGCTGCTGTTGCTAGCGTCGCTGAACAGAGGAGAAGATGAATTGAAGATGCTTCTGTTGTCGTTGCAGAAAGAAAGATGAAGCAGCTGGGCTGCATTATAGAAGACGAGCCAAGAAGGAAGACCTGGAGCTGCTGCTGTTGCTGTTGCAGCCGAACGAGGAGGAGCTGTGCAGCTGCTGCTGTTAGTGCGTGAAAACAAGGACGATCGAAACAAGCAGAAAAAGAAATAAGAAGCAGACCGAGTTTAGCCGCTGGTTCGGTCTGTGAATATGGAGGCTGGAATGTGTGGGTTGTTGATCGTGAGGCAGAGGAATGGAGTTCGGTGGGAGCTGAATAGAGAAGAAGATGAAGTAGAGCAACTGCGGGGTGAGCTTGATCCGTGAACTGCTGCAGGTGGTGTGTGTGTCGTTGCTGTGTGGGGAAAACAAAGAACAGAGCAGCTTACTGCTGCTGCTGTTGCTAACGTGACTGAACAAAGGAAAGGCAACAGTTGTTGATGCTGTTGCTCACCAGCTGCCGAACGGGATCTGCTACAACCTGGTACTGCGGTTGGAACTGCTGGTGGTGCTCTCAACGAAAGGAGAGGAACAAAGAACAGAGCAATGTTGATTGCTCTGTTCTGGACCAGCTGCTGCTAGCTTATTGCTGCCATGGCGATGTGAACGTGATGGAGTAGATGATCTGAATCTGTAGATGCTGCTGTTGTCCGAGTGCTGTTCTGCTGCAGAATGTTGCTGCAATCCGAGCAAAGAGAAGAGAAAGAAACTGCTACTGCAGTTGCTGGTTATAGCGGTGGCCGGATGGAAAAGAAGAAGAAGATGAAACGAAGAGGAAGCTAACTGCTGCATGCTGCTGTGATTACCGAATGAAGAGGAAGAAGAACGAACAGATGGGAGCTTGTGAAGAGCTGCTGGCCGAACAAACTGCAACGGTTGGCGATGCTCTGTTTCGAAGGACAAGAACCGAGCTGCCGCAGCTCACGTAATGGAAGAAGAGGAAGACCGGCCCTGCTAGTTTGCTGCTCCTGTTATCACTAGACGATGAAGATGAAGAACGGCTGCAGCATCGTCACATAAAATGGGAGCTGAACATGGACAGAGAAAGGAAGAACAGAGCATAGAGACGCACGGCTGAGATGTTTCCAATTCTGGTTGGGACCGTAAAATCTGAGGTTTTGTGAAGATTGGTGCATTTTTGGTGTGTTTATTGTTGAATTCCATGGTGTTGGCTGTGAATGTGGTTCGAGTGGGCCGAGTGTGGAAAAACAGAGCATGCAGAAAACAGTCGCAATTGTTGCTGTTGGCCGTTGTAAATTGGATGACAGTTGCTGTTGGCCGTGAAATTCACAAACAGAAGCAGAGAATGAAGGGGTGGCTGCAACTGAAAACGGAAGAGAGAGTGACGGACGGAGCAGCTGAATATGAGCATTGGAAGTTCTGAACAACTGGGCTGCTGCTGCTAGAAAACGGCAGGAAGAAGAAGATGCAGGGGAGCCGAACAGAGGCCTCTGCTGCTGTGGTTGCTGCAGCTCCTCTCGTAAACTGCTGGAACGGAAATGTAGAAGAGGAATCAGGGACGGTGACTAGTTCGATGAAATAGTGACAGCTGCGTGAGGCTGCGATGAAGTATGCTCTTGCATGATGAAGGAGATGGGAAACTTGGCTGCTGCGTTGGATTGAAACAGAGCTGGGAACGATGGAGTGTGCTGTCCGTCAGGTGTGTGTAGAAGAGTTTGAGCTGGTAGCCGTATGAATAAAATGGTGAATGGTGCTGCTGAGGTTAATGTTGTCCGTGAAGGAGGGGACCATGATCCGTTGTAGCAGGTCGTTGTTGTTGATGCTGCTGTTACCAAACGAAACAGACAGCAGGGGAGGAATTGAAGATGGTGTTCTGCTACTGTTATTGCTGCAGCTGCTGTTGTGGACTGGTGGAACGATGAAGAAGAAGCACCAGAGCATGGTGCTGTTTTGGTGAATTCTCAGCTGCTGGCTGGACGATGAGCAGAACATGGTCAAATAGTGCATTGTGATGGCAGCTAACTTCATCAATTGGTGTTTGATCAAAGTAAAGAGGTAAACAATTTAAATGAATTTAGATAATTAAAATTTAATAGGTAATCTAAGTATAGGGATACAAAAGACTCTTAAAAATGTGTTTAATTCCTTGTGAACCTTAGTAGTAAGAAAATAATAGAAATATTAATCAAGAAATCATACGCCATAATTATTTTGCAGATAAAAAGCTCTAGGACGGTCGTAGCGACAAAAGAGTAGGAAATCGCTAAGAATTCAGGTGGGCATGATTTTCTCTCTCACATGTATTATGCGGATTTAAAATCAAGACATTGTTTGAATAGATTATAGGTTGTTAATGTTTTGAAAAAGGTTGATTTGAATTGTTGGAATTGGATGCTTTGGTTGAAATTGTTGAATTGCCGAATGATTTACCGCTATGCATGATTTCTATTAAGATTTACCACTCATGTGATATTTCATTGATCTATTTCTGATATCATGTTGATTGAATGTTTTGGGTTTGAATGCATGATTTCTTCACTAAATTAAGATTAATGGCTAAATAAGAATTACACACACCGGTACGATAGGCTGCATAGCGTCGTAAATATTCCTAACCCTTAGTGTCGATAGCAAAAATTTCATTGTCTTGGGAATCATAAGGAATAGGTTGTATAGCGTTCTTTACCTTTGACGGTGATATCTTGGGAATAAAAAGGAATAGGCCGCACGACGTTCCTTTCCTTAGATTTTGCTCGACACTTGATTTGTCTTCGGGATTTGGTAACAGGCTGCATAGTGTTACCTTAGTAATTGGCTGCATAGCATTACTGTCCCTTAGACTATGATTCACAGGTACAGGCCGCAGGCCGTGCATGGGGATAAGTAATAGGCTGCAGAGCGTTACCTATCTTTGGATGTTGATGTTCTTGATTTCTTGTTTCTGGCCAAATTGCATGCACTCATTTCCATCCTGGATCACAAAGGAATATTGGGAGTCTAACCAACTCTCCCGGTTTAGGTTACAACAAACAATTTAATGTTTGGAACGCCTAATGTTTGAAAGTGATTGTAATGTTTTGGATTGGGTCTGTATAATGCGTGTGATGTGTAGAAATGATCCACTAGGCTTTTGAGCTCACTCCCTCTTTATTTTTTAGGTACACTTGGATGTAAAATATGTTGACTACGTCAGAAGACCCGCACTCTAATTGGACACCTCGTGGGGAGGTTGTCAGGGATATGTGACTTAGGAACTATGTTTTATGTATTGTACTGGATTATTTTAATGCATTTATATTAGTTTAACTTTAGTCTTTTCACTTTTCAATGGTTTTCCTTGTTTAATGGTTTTGTCATGAATGAGTAGTTTTAAAATATTTTCCGCTACAGTTTTTGATGATTCGTATTAATGAAACCAATGAATATCTCAAGAAGTCATTTCAATTCTTTTATTCCATATGAGAGATTATCCAGACATTGGTTTGGAAACTAATAATTCTGAACGGTATTCCGAAGAAAAAGATTTTGACAGAAGAAAATTTTAGTAGCATCTCGATTTTCATCGGGCGACAATCCACACGTGATGTAATCACTTGAACGGAAGTCCGGTTGAAAATTGGGGTGTTACACGTAAGATCAAGGTATAACATATTTCTATGGATTATAATGTATGTTTTGAGTCTTAAGTTATTGTATTGAAGTACCATGAACGGGGGAAAGAAGAACTCACAAGAATGTGCGATTTTCTCAAAAACTCTCATGACTATCATGGTAGGCTATCGCGTTAGTGCAATTAATGTACACAAACTGGTACGGTAATGTGATTAAGGCCCCCTGGTTCATATGGTAACATGTCTGAGACCCTATTCGTTTTTCACACATGCATCTTGGCTACTGTAGTAATGTGTCGGCTTCTTCACTTTCCCCTCACCTATATATTCTAGTTACCGTGGTACGCTTCTCTTGTACCGTGGTACACAGAAGGGAAAACACACTGTTGCATATCTATTGGGATTTTTTTTTTCATACCACACATCACCATGATTAAGTAATCATTAGATTATGATCTAACAACATTAGAATTGTGTCAAAAAAAATCCTTTTTTGGCTCTCTCTTTAGCCCTATGTTTCTTATCTCTAGGGGGTCTTCCTCCACTAGTAGGTTTTTTTTTCTTTTTTTTTTGGAAAAGTCCATCTATTATGGTGTGGATGGCAGGTAGGCCAATATTTCTTAGTTTCAATAGGACTCCTTACGTGCATTGTTTCTATTTACTATAATCTAAAAATAATCAAGTTATTAATGACTGGATGAAACCAAGAAATAACCCCTCACATGCGAAATTATAGAGGATCCCTTTTAAGATCAAACAATTCCATCGAATTGAGTATGATTATATGTGTGATAGCATCTACTATAACAGGAATGTCAATAAACCCAATTATTGCAATTGCTCAGGATACCCTTTTTTAGCTTCTAAGGTCTATTTCTTAGTTCAAGATCCCTCTTACTAACTAGAATCAAATAATTACTAGATCTGTTCCACTCAAAAAGGGAATACACTAGGCTTATGAACTTATAATCATGGAATTGACTCGATCATCAAATTATAAGTTCATTTCATACCGGACCTGGCTGGAATAGGGTTATGTACATTATGAGAAGGGGTCTTCAAGCATATGTAAATAGATACTATTCTTACATATGGATCCCTACATCATTACATTCCGTTTAGCATTAGGAATAGGCATAATCGAACTACTTTTTACATATTTTTCATTATTTGGGTACCTTATTCACTTCTTTGGGCTTCTATTGAATCGAGAAGTAGGTTTAATTGTGCATCGTTTTGATATATGTAAGGTATCCTCTGACTAATTCAAATCAAAGCAATTGGATGTCCGACTCGAGCCTATATTACATGACCGATCGATAGAAATACTTCAACACTCCACCTTTGTCATTTATTCCATACATCACACTAGATAGATATCATATTCATGGAATAGGATTCACTTTCAAGATGCGTTGATGGTGAAATGGTAAACACGTGAGACTCAAAATCTCGTGCTAAAGAGCATGGAGGTTTGAGCCCTCTTCAAGGCACTAAGAAAATAGCTTTAATGTTGAAAGGTTAAAGATTTAAGGTTATTGAAGCAACAAAAAGAGGGCCCAAGGGAATAAAACAACAAGTGGAAGTGATTACCTTACTCTCTAGTATTATTTGAATCTTTAATGCTAAACATGTTGAGATGCATTTTGTATAACATGCTAACTATATTCTTAAATGCATTTTGCATGGTTTGAGTAGGAATTAAGACATATTTGCATTCAATTCACATTTGAGATTAATAGACGCATTGGAATATTATATGCATTATTAGGTGTAACACCCCAACCCCTTAGAAATAGGTTTAAGCTAAACCACAAGGTGGGTTGGGTCCTATATTACATCTCAATTCTTTTATTCTAACACTTATTGAAATCCCTCAGGAATACACTTTTCATTTTGCTTAATATTTAATTCAACAAGTGCAATACAAGTACAAAAAGGAATACTTCAAACTCTTTATTTATTCTAATAAAATAAAGAAACTTACATTCTGAAATTAATTCATAAACTTGAGTACATAACTCTTTAAAAATAAAAATTCAGCGGAAGTCTAATAAAACAAAACTTTGCAACATGCCCTTACATTGAATAAAAGAAAACAAAAGCTTTCTAAACATAACTACTATCAGATTTCCATTGCCATCATATTCAATTTTCTAAAAATGTTAAAAAGAGAGGGGTGAGCATATAGCCCAATAGATTATCCATCAAACAACTAGTTTATTATTTCGAAATCTCTAACACATCCAAATTCACACTTTTTCAAACATTAAGTAATTCATACATCAAATTGGTTCAAGTTAACGTTATGACTGAAAGGGGTTCTATTCCCTTGATATTCTTAATTTAGATATCTCTCTTTAAGGTGGAAAGACATTTCTTTGTTACTTTCAATTGGATGCCACATACCAAGTACCCTTAATTGCACTTTGCAAACACACACTCTAAGCATGAGTTAAGAACACCCATAGCACCCATATGAGTCACCATGATAGTACGTGGTTCTTATGTTTAAGATCACATTATCATAAAAGAAATTCAAAATATAAATTTTAGAATTTTAAATAACCAAGAAAGCATGAAAACATCATATAGCATGCTTGAAACTTTGAAATAAATTCTAAACATGGATTATAAGCATGACATGCTCTCATGAGTGATTAAAACATAAAAACATGATAAATTGAAATTGAAACATGATTAAACATGCTGAAGATTGATATTAAACATGTTAAAATCTAAAACTACACATGCATGAACATGCTAGGAATTCAAAATAAGAAGGTAGTGGTCTAGTTGAATCCGAGTTTCTTGTTGAATCTAGTAGAGGTTCCCCTTATCTACCACATTCAAAACTTCAAGAGTTTTTAACCACCAAAAAAAACTACTTCAATAACTCTCTAAAATACTAAAATCATAACTTCTCACACAAGAGAGAAAAGAGAAGTGAGAAGTGGTGCCAAGAAAAGGGCAAAAACAAGCAAAGAGGGAAGTGTTAACTCTTTGCTTTGTGATGAGATGAATGTAAGTAACAGGGGGTTCTTATAGATGTTCATGAGCACAAGGGGGAATTCTTGGGCAAGATAACAAGAGAACCTTTCCATAAATATCTAGGACATTTTTGCATGGTTTGGGCAAATGGGCCCACTAGGATTCCTATTCTAAAGATATGAGCATAATTTTGTTTTCTAACCAAGTGTAAACACAAAATTGTAACACTCCAATTTTCAACTAGACCTCCGTTCACGTTTTACCTCACGTGTGGATCGTCGCCCATTGAAAATCGAGATGCTGCTTAAATTTCTCTTCTGTAAAAAATCTTTTTCTTTTAATTCAAGTCCATAAAACTATTCTCAAAGAGATGTATTTGAAACATAAATTCATAAGAAACAATAGTTCAAATTAACTTTCATGTGTTCATCGGATTCTCAGAGTTAAATGAACACAAACTTAAATTGAAAATCAGAAATTATAACTTCAAATTTCATAGTGGAATCACTTCAAAAATTTTCTTTTCAGGCAGTAAATATGAAATATACAAAATCATTTGAAAACTTGAGTTATAGAAATCCAAAATCAAAATGAATACATGCAATTCAGTTCTGTAAAATAAGTAGAACACCACCTCTATAGTTTCCTATTCTGAACGACCTGCCCAAGAGGTGTCCAATCTGAGTGTAAGTCTTTTGACGTAAACTGTTGTACGCTACGTCCAAATAGTCCTAAAAAATAAAATGGGAGTGAGTTTGAAAGCCTAGTAGATCGTTCCCACACATCACATGCATTATACAAATCCAATCCAAAACATTATAGACACTTTCAAACATTAGACGTTTCAAACATTCATTTAGTTTTTTCAAAATCTAAGACCGGAAGAGGGTTGAGATGCCTCTCGATATTCCTCGTGATCCAAATCCAATCGTAATCGTAGAGGCCTTAGGTACCATCTAAAATCAGTCACGTCTCAGTATCACAGTCTAAGAGAGAGTACTTACCGCGACTCGTACCGTCTCCCAAAGACTTTGAGCTGTTACAGGTAGCCCCGGGTGGGAATACCTACGATTCGCCTTGTAGCTCGACAATCTCAAGCAGTGACATATAGGAGATGCCACCTTGATCTGCCTCAGGCTCGACAATCGCACCGGTACGTGGATTCTTAATAAATCTTCGTCTTATTTTTGTTTTACAATCAATCTCAATCACATCAAGTATCACACAATGTACTAGCAAAATAGTTCTACTATGCATGCAAGTTAACATGATAAGGTGCATGAGTAAACAATGGAATCTAAATGCATATTTTTCTATCCATGCATGCCATAATTGAATGAATCTAAGTGCAAACCTTTATTTTAAATCATGTCATGAGCTAATTATGCATGAGTCTAAACAATTCATCATGAATCACACATCATTCAAATAAACCAAATAGTTTCAATGTAACACCCCCAGCTCCCGATCTCTATCACATACGTCATAGGTGACGTGGTTGTCTCGTAGCTTGAGACATCATTTCTTTCGAGTGCAGTCAATCCTGCTTTCTATCTGAGAACTGGGGATATTACTTTTTCTTTTCATCATTTTTCATATCTGTTAGTTTCATCAGATCATATACCAAGGTATAGAGTATAAATACAACAGAAACACAATAATCTCAATATTTTAAAATAACTGAAAACATTGATTTATAATCAGAGTTACGAACAATTCTATGGGCTCCATATCCGTCTTTTGATAATACAAATACTATCGACTTCTGACATGATCAAATATAGTGGGTCACAAGCCCTACAATACAGTTCATTTTCTACTATCCTCATACTATGAGGCACACTGTTATTAATTTACATTGACCTGCTGGGGCGATGTCTTCAATAGTTACCTGAAAAAAAATGATTGGGTGAGCTCAAGAGCCTAGTGGATCATACACAGTACATCCATAACATTATTTAAACTAAACACTGAACATGCAAACACTTATCATCCATTACGCGTTTCAAACATTTATTTATCAACGGTTGTCAATCAGACTGAAAGGGGTTAACCTCTGTGTTTCAGATCTGGGGAGAGAGATCAATTCTGAAACTCAAATTCTCTGGGATCATTTCTGAAACCCAGTTCATTCAGGTGTCAATCATGATAACCAGTTCTAATTTTGCATGGAACACACACGAAGGACATTAGTCCTCGCCCCGGTACGTGGTTGAAATCTTTATTTAATCTTCTTTTTGTGAACAGAGCATAATAAAATAAATGTTTCATCAATAATTAAACATTCCATGACATCATAAATTAATATTTTCATAAATGAAAACAATGACTGTCGATTTCTGATGTAGAAGATCGTACAAGACTCAACTATAGAGCATACTCTCTCAGTCATAAATAAATTAAAATAAAGGAAAATCTTTCACAAATCATTTAGTCAATAACCTTGCATATTTCTAGGCATTCAAACAATGCAAACATTACATATTCAGCATTAAAATTCAAATAATACTAAAGAGTAGAGTAATCACTTCCACCTCAGTAGTATTTTTCTGAATCCTTGCAGTATTATCTCAACTTGTTTCGAGTCTTTGACCAACAGTCTTCAGGATCTACGTTTCGAAAATGTGATTTAATTGATGCCATGAACAATACCGTATATATAAACATTGCTAAATAGTAACAGTGAACAGTACCATATATATTAGTTGTCGCGAGGCGTAAGCAACTACTTGTCTTCCTTGCATTAATACTGCTCCCAGTCCATTTAGTGATGCATCAGTATAAAGGGTAAAAGTAACCCCATGGGTTGGAGTGACTAGGATGGGGGCCGTAGTCAATCTCTTGTTAAGTTCTTGGAATGATTGTTCGCACTTCTCATCCCAATTGAACTTAACTCTCTTCCTGGTTAGCTTGGTCGTAGGTTAAGCTAATTTAGAGAAATCTTGTATGAACCTTCTATAGTATCCAGCCAGGCCTAAGAAACTCCTGATCTTCGTAACTGTCTTTGGCTGTTTCCAATTCATGACAGCTTCCACCTTCTCCGGATCCACAAAGATGCATTTTGCTGATACTACATGGCCAAGGAACTTGACCGTCTTCATCCAGAACTCACACTTGCTGAACTTGGCATATAGTTGGTGACTTCTGAGGGTTTCCAACACTATCCGCAAGTGTTCCAAATGTTCGGCTTCTGTCTTTGAATAAATTAGAATGTCATCTACAAATACCACTACAAAGTGACCAAGATATTGCCTAAACACTCGGTTCATTAAATCCATGAATGTCGCTGGAGCATTGGTCAAACCAAAGGGCATCATGGTGAACTCAAAGTGTCTGTATCTCGTTCTAAACGATGTTTTGGGTATATCTGACTCTCGGATTCTCAACTGGTGATAACTTGACCTAAGATCAATCTTCGAGAAATGAGTAGCTCCCCTTAATTGATCAAATAGGTCATCTATCCTTGGCAAAGGATACCTGTTCTTTATGGTTACCAGATTTAACTTTCG
>JAJIYU010012532.1:0-14475 GCA_030144865.1 Tinospora cordifolia | reverse complement strand
ATCCCCAAGCTGTTATAGAATCTTTATTTTTCACAATTAACCCATCATTAATTTTTATTCCCATCAACATAATCCAAACCTAACCACAAGCCCTTGTTGGAATTTTCATTTCTCTAAAAATTTGATTGATAGGGAAAAAGATGAAGTAATTGGTGCGGAGGACCAATTTCGATTTTGGGAAGATCGATGAATGGTTCTCACGTGCTAGCAATTACATCCCCAAGCTGTTATAGAATCTTTATTTTTCACAATTAACCCATCATTAATTTTTATTCCCATCAACATAATCCAAACCTAACCACAAGCCCTTGTTGGAATTTTCATTTCTCTAAAAAATTTGATTGATAGGGAACAAGATGAAGTAATCACTTTATCACCGTTGCTTAAAAACTCTAGGTTTTCCACTAGTCCCATAAGATCACTTGCTCCTTGAAACAATCTGTCTTTTCTCTTATAAGTCTATTCGATCTTAATTGACCTTTTGTTAATGTCCAATCTCTTCCTTATAGATTTCAGTAATTTGGAATTCTCGTGCTCCATCTAAGGTGAAAATATTTGCATGGATTTTGGCTCATAAATGTCTTAATACTAAGAACATCCTTAAAAGAAGGCATCCTGTTATGTGCACCTTGCCTGATGTTTGTGTCCTTCGACTAGTGGATGGTGAGTCAATTAACCATCCTCAGAGTATGTGGGCACATAGGCAAAGTGTTTCTACGAATCACTTCCATGCTCCTTCCTTGGTGGAAGAATGTGCCTCTGCCAATTAGCTCATTTATATCTACCTCAGTTAAAGATGTTGCAACCATAGCTGCACTAGCTTCAATCCAGGTGCTAGGAAAGAAATGATCATATTGTTCACAACCATAGGAAGGACATCAATTTGTTATGGGAGTCTATCAAGTTTGTCGCTAGTTCTTAGGTGTTTTTAACTTATATCAGAGGGCTTTGTTTATTTTGATTAGGTGGGAAGTTGAGATTGTTGTCTTAAAATTGAATTTAGGAGGAGTTTCTATTTCATCCATTTTCACTCTTCTCGAACTGATTTTTGTTATATATTGTCCATTCTTTTCATTGGTTAATTATATATATATATATATATATATATATATATTGTTGTTTCCACTTAAAAATATATATATAGATATATATATATTGTTGTTTCCACTTAAAAAAAAACAAAAAAAACAAAAAAATACAATTTTAAGTTTAAAGCTATTGGAAGTATTTTAAGCTCTCAAAAGCATGAATAAACAAAAAGTTAGCAAATACTATAAACCTCTTAGGTCTCTGTCATTTTTACTAATTTGCTACTTTGTAAAAATTATATTTAGAATACTTTGCAAAGATTTTAATTGAGCTTAATAATTGTATTATTTTTAACAAACATAAAGATTCATCACTGGAAGGGGCCTTATCCAAGGATGGCCTCGATTCATTTGAAAGTGGAATATTTAAAATATCTCAAACAAATGAAAATTAATTCTTAACAGCTACATGATTGGTTAATAACAATACAGGAGTCTAAAGCCATAAATATATTTTTCTTTTAACTTTTTACCAAAAAAAAAAAAAAATAGTTTTAACATGATAATATTGATCTTAAGCTTCATTGCTCCTTGAGGTGTAGGCCTCAATACGATTTCTAAAACAGTGATCACCCATAAATGTGAATTGTAAGGAAAAAAATGGTTGAAATCATAAGTGAATATAACCAAATTAGTGGTTAAGCAGACCAAATCATCAGCTAAGTCACAGTGAATCAGTCTAAATCATTAATCCACCAGAAAAATGCAGTACATTAAAACAAGATGCGTACTTAATATATTTAAAATGTGTAACTTATGTCTGTCTGGAAATCTTACAATTCAATAGTCTAAGTGCCAATCCAATTCATCAAGCCTTGAAAGAATTTGATTCTAATTCACAATTCTTAAAGCAACTTAGTTGACTAGGGTAGTGACTTATTTGGCTAAGTCTCCAAATTTGCATATGCCCAAGGGTTCCAAAACTTCATTTTTGCACTCTTCCATTTTATCAGATTAAGGGTAAAAATGGCTAGGGTTGGGCTTGAAATTTCCCAGCCCAACAATTTTTCAAGTGATAGAATTTATTACCCATACATAATCTTAAGTTTTTCTTGACCAGGCAAAAATATTCATTAGGTCTGTGGGGTCAGATTTATGAACAAGCAGCCAAACCAACTCAAAAATGAAATGAAACTTCTAAAACAAAACCTTGTGGTTTCTCAAAACTCAAGCCATCATACTTAAATAATAGCACCGAAAGCAAAGTTAAACATAAATGAAATGAAAACCAATAAAACTACCCTAAGGAAAGATGTTTTGTTGGAAGGGACCTTAAAGTAAGAGAGAGAGAGAGAGAGAGAGAGAGAGGATGTGCATGTACTAGTTCTTCACTTCTACATATATTTGGCAGATGTTAGGCTAGTCGAGTTGTTATCAAGTTCATCATGTTAGATTTGAAATTCAACATGGCTTTCTGGGTGAGTCATTTAAATACTTCACCCTCTTGATTATAAGGTCATAATCCTTGAACCTAATTGGTTTGGATCTGGTTCAGCAGTTTTTGGGGTGTGCAGGTTTTGCTTTTACTACACTCCATGGGAATGAGAAAAGCATAGCAAGAGGCTGGGAGGTGAGTTTCCCAAGGAGCAAAAGAGTGCTCCAAAGGAGAGATCTATGCCCTTTAGCTCATAGTCCTGCATGTGAAGATAAGAATCTCAACCTTTTCTCTTTTCAATGAGTCCAAACAAAGAATAAAACTTACGGCTTTGTGTTTGGGACCAAAACCCACATAATTAGTAGAACAGATTATATTATATTCTCCAAATGTTCAAAATGTAGGTAGTGGCATAGGACAATGGTAGAATTGAACACACTCAATTCCAGGCCTTTTACCTAGGGATTTAAAATGGAGACATCTTGAAAATGAAGCTTGCACTTATATTTTTAAATACTTCAGGCTGATACATGATATATACCTCTGCATAGTTTTCTTTTTTCCTTTTTTTTTTTCGGGAAACAGAAAACAAGATATTTATATATTACATAGCAAAAGTAAGTACATGATAAGGGCAAGATATCCCGACCATTACAATACAAACACAAACAGCTGAAACACCCTGCTGGCTGATCCTCACAAAACTAAGATCCTCAAATTAGGAAAGAATGGAGGACAAGTTTCTCTATCACTCGAACCTCGAACCAAGAATATTCCCTAGCTAATTTTGAAATTGAGACCTATAACATAAAGAGAGACACAATTCTACCCCAAATTCTTTCTACATTATGTTCTTTTCCTTTGAAGAGACATTTGTTCCTTTTCCCATATCACACACCAAGTAGCAAAAATAGCACATCTCTAATAATGTTTGATAATGGTATGAAAATTAGCTGAATTAATTATGTAATTTGAACAATCAAAGCAAAGTTTACCTGTTATTGTAAAATTACAAAATTTCATTGAAATATTCAAAAAAAAAAAAAAATGGGCAAAGTTGACCTGAAATCAAAGTTTTGACAATTTTTGTAGAAAAAATGCATAAAAGCCATAAAAAAGGCATTTTTATAAAAGAATATATATCGTGCACAAAGATTCTTTTGTATAATCATAGAGATTGTTAAAAAAAATTCTCTATAAATGAAGAAGATTGAAAATGAGATATGTGGTTATCCAAGAAAAAGAAGAATGAGTTGTAGCCTAATAGAGAGATAATAGATAGAAGAAAAATAGAAGAAAAATAAAAGAAAAATAAGCTAAAAGCTTAAGAGGGAAGACATTAAGAGAAGAACGAAAAACGAGTCATCTCCTGTAATCAGTAGAGAAGATTCAATATAATTGCGCTTGCAGCTATTAACAAGCTAGCGATCAATTGAGCTAGGGTTTATATTTGCATGACCATCAGAGTTTAATGACAAGTTTCTCTTTTTTTTCTTTTTTTAAATAATAGTTTTAAATTAATATATGTGATGTGTACCAAACGTTGTTAATACTAAAATACACGTTCAAAACCATTATATGTATACTTTTATATATAAAGTGTATTTCTTTACCCTTGTTTTCATCATTTTTAATACCAATTATGTATATATTAGCATTTACATAGTTTTTTTTTTTGAACTTTTCTAAGTTGACAAATTTTTTCAAAATTCTTTCAAATTTCTCGAACTCTTCGAATTAATTCTAATTTTCAAATGTTGAAGTTTGGGGCAAGGTTGAACTTTCAATCATTGTGTTTGATTGTCAAAGTTTTCAAAAACTCTAGCATCTCAAACCATCTTCCATAGTCTAGGAGTCTACGATTCTAATTTCCTGCTGCCCGTTTGTTCCATATTTTGTTCACCCCCTGCATGTTCCAAAGATATGGCAGACATCCTCTTCTGCTTCCCTACAAATGTAGCACCAAGAGGGCCGTAAATGTATGCTCGAGAATCTTTACATTGGTACTTTGTCTTTCCAAATGAAGTTAAGGTGTTGGAGTTTCAGAGTATTTTGTTGAGAAATGTGTAGGGAGACAAAGGATTTGACAAAGAAAATCTCTACAAATCTCTTAACCAAATCTATTTGTCTTCCTAATCCCTTATTTGAGCCTGCTGCAGCATGTGCTTTTGAAATTCCACTTCCTCAATATCAGCCTCTGTAAGATTTCTTATAAAGTGAAAGTTTTATGTGAGGTCCCCCTCCCTCTTGAGTGTTTTGGGTAGGAAGAAAGTCACTCACTAAGCATCCCTTTTGCTGAGATATTTTGTATAGCCCAGGGAACTATTCCTGAAAAGTAGAATTTTGACACCATTTATCTTTCCAAAATTTAATTTTTCTTATCATTTCCAACTTTCAATCTTAGATGCTGAAGAAATGGGCCTCTCAAAGATCCTATGAATTTCCAGGGGGCCCTATGCGTGGGTTTTGTTAATGAACCAAATGTTCCTACTGTTCCACGCCGCCAAAAATATTTCTAATCACC
Organism: Tinospora cordifolia; assembly: GCA_030144865.1. Lineage (NCBI taxonomy): Eukaryota > Viridiplantae > Streptophyta > Magnoliopsida > Ranunculales > Menispermaceae > Tinospora > Tinospora cordifolia. Next base: position 9,488 of record JAJIYU010012532.1, on the reverse strand, counting down.
TTAGTCCAAACGACTTCCAGGTGCTCCTTAAATCTCCAAACCCATTTAGGAGCCATAGTCTTATTTCTCAGCATCAAATTTCTCACTCTTAACCCTCCATGTTCTATATTCCAAGCAACCAAAACCAAGGTTTTCTCCTTATCTTCACTTTTACACAAGAAGTTCCTCACGATTTTCTCAACCTCTCCTACTACTGTGACCAGAATTCTAAATATCGATATGTATTATGTCGATAAGGCTCCCCTAAATAGGATCAATCTCTTCCATCCCACTATTCTTCTTCCTATTTTTTTATAAACCATAAGTTTCCAGAAACCCTTCTTCCTAAGGTTTGCCCCCAATGGGATACCTAGGTCTTTCAAAGCACTGGTATTGAAGGAGATCATTGAGTAAGATTGTAAGTAATACAAGAATATTGCAACTTGTGAGTAGTTTTCCAAACTTTTTCTATGCACATCAAGCTAAATATTTAAAAATTGTGTAGTTAAATAGACAAACATAGAGCATATGCATCACATGGCACAACAAGGATTGGAATGAGTGCGTCTATTTAGACTCCACCAACGTGCTACTGGTATCCTAGTCAACAATTTTTTTTTTTTTGTTAGTTTTCCAAAATACCCTACCTCAAATCTTCTTCATCATCTTCTTCTTTCTTCCCCTTCCTCTCCTTCTTCATTTTTTTTTCTTTTAAAAGAAAATGGGCCTACCAACCTGCAAACCCAATTCATTTAGTTTGTCAGTCAACAAACCCACAAATGAAGAAGAAGAAGAAGAAGAAGAAGAAGAAGAAGAATATGAAAAAAGAATTGGGGTATGGATATTTTGAAAAATGTGTCCAAAAAAAATGTTGACTGAGATATCGATAGCACATTGATAGGTCTAAATAGACGCAATCATTAGATTGGATGGTTTCATTGTATTTATGTATGTTTTGAATCAGTAATTTTGTCTCATCATGACTCAGATTTCGTGTTCAAATGATAGATTCAGTTATTTTTGGATGATATAACTAATAAATGTTTTTTATTTAATTTGTTGCAAACCTCATAGATCATGGAAGAATATGCATACTATATATGAAATACAAAAAACTCAAGAAGGATCTTGACTTTGTGAAATAAGGATATGGACTGAATAAAAGTTTAGGACACTGGGCTACAACCTTTGGGCGCATATTGTTGATTTTACCTAGGTCTGGTTACCCCATTTTCGTCATACAATTGGGATAATTTAGGATTAGATTCTATTCACTACAATCAAATTTGATCTGGGACTCGAACACATTCATAATGCTGGAATTATCTTGGTTTGGGCTTGTATTCTACGTGAGTTTGCACTAGGTTGTAATAGCATAGAAGAGGAGATGATGGCTTCCCACATATAGAAGTTCTCCAAGATGTTTTGAGTAATATGGCAATAGAATGTAAACTATTGTTTTTGCGTGGTTGATTGATATATTTATTATTTTAATTGATGTATGAAACTGTGGATATTTACACGTCACCTGAATAGTTGATTTCATTATTGTATAGCCATGCTATGCATGCCTTATGCCGACAGTTTTGTCTACAGCATATGAGTCATGGTATTGTCTAATACTTGCTGGATGTAGTTTTGCACAATCCTCTCAATTTTTCTTTTTTTAAAGATTCTTCTTGTAAAGATAAGAGAAAGGCCATTGCCTATTACGATCTCTCACCTAGTTTAATATGTTTGATATCCTAGGTTGGTGATTATTGAGGCTTGGGTCCACTCGGCTTAATGTAACTATATTGAGCTAATAAGCATGAAATAAGGAATCACATAAAAGTAAAAAATTAATTAAGTCAATCACAGGTTAATTGGACATATATGCATGTGTGTATGTGTGTGCAATTGACTTGAAATAGACGCATGGGCTTGAGACAAATATATATTTGTGTATTTTTATAATATATTGAACAAAAATCACATTTTGTGGGACCTCAACTTCTCCAATACACCAGAGTAGAAATAATATTTTAGTGTTAGTCGTCTCAATCCTTGTAATCTAAACATATGACCAAAATATATTGCTGCTTGTATTTTCCACAAAGATAATTTCTTGGCCAAATTGTTGGGTTTAGCACTTGTCTTGTACATAAATTGTGAGACAAATTAAAAAAAATACCTCTTTAAAATGATTCATTGAAAAGCCTCAAAAAATGACAAACAACTAGTATCGACATGAACGACGAACCAAAAGCGACCAGAGATTGGCGTGTGATGAATAGAGGACCACCATTGGGAGGGAAGCATTTCGCGAACAAGAAGGACTGGGTAAAGAATTGAAGTTGCATCAAGGTCGGAATAGAGAACAAATTTACAACGGAGCACCGTGGGCCACACCGACAAGGAGAACTAGAAAGGGAGGCAATGGAATAGGAGCAAACACTGGGCCTACGGTGAAGGATCACAGACGAAGGAGTCAGAGAATCTCCACACCAAGGTGACATCATGGAAGAACATTTTCCTACAGACGGTGGAAGAAGAAGACGGGCAGAAAGGGTGGTCAGTGGTCACACGACGTAAATCTCGACACATTTAAGGACCATGTTCAACCAAATCGGCCAAGAAAGTTGCCAGTTACCGTAAAAGGAAAAAATATTCATAAAAAGTCACGAGCGGGTCATGATACGAGAGGAAGGGTGTTAATGACATCGAATGGCGAATTGTCATATATCTCATTTCCAATACAGTTTAAATACTTCTCGATATGTTATACAAAAGATTCTCGCGAGGTTATTATGCAAGAAGTTACACGAAACTGACATTTCCAACTAGCCTTAACCAGAGAGGCGATTCGGTGGATAAAACAAAAAGTGGAACACGTGCTCCAGGAGAAAACGTTGAGGAAGACACCAAGTGCATTCAGAGATTCAAGGGACAACTTACTAATGAAGGTGCTTGTCAATGGCCGAGGCAGATTCATCAAGCTTTCCAAGCTGGTGAATGGCCAGTCTGAGAGCATAGTACTCCTAGAGGAACGAACTACGGAGGCGTGGCATAACCTCTGGAAGACGCTGGATGTAGTCATTCTAGAAGAAGATGCTTGCCTAAGGAAAGAGGCCCTAGGGGACCAAAGGAAGAAACAAGGCCCAACGACGACGACAGTTGCAAGGGATGAGGAAAGTGGGCACAAAGGAGCATGAAAAAGGGACATCAAAGGGAAGGGTTGACTAAAAAGGAACACTGCAATGGAGTTGAGACGACAGGATGAGGAAAACATCAACATAGCGAACTGGGATGGGAACGACTTTTTGATCATCAGGACTTTCGATGAGACTTCATGGAAGACCATTGCAAAATCGGTGTAGAGGCTGTTGCAGCGGGAAATATATATTAGAAGGTTGGATGTTGCAAGGGGACTGATATATTGCCATGACAAGATGGAGATTCGTAAACTGCGAACAGAAAAATACCATACGCTACTAGGGGGGTCTACTTCAAGGACTGGCATGATGAAATGTCGGAACGAGCTTAGATTGTGTGCCGAAACAACTGGGTTGGGATTGAAGGTATAAGACCCAAGAAGTGGAACATCTACACCTTTGATAAGATTGAGAAAATGTGCAGGGGGTTGTTGGATATTGCGAACATCACTAATTCGTCAAAATGAATAGCGATGGCTTTTCTGAAACTCAGAAGATACGATTCGGGGTTCCTCCCAAAGGAATTTGAAATTTACAATGACAAAGGTATCCAGGAGCTACGTTTGTAGAGATTGAATGAAACTGGAGAGCGGGGATCAAGGAGCTTTGCCAACAAATTCTGGACCAATTCGTCGGTAAACACCCGAAGGGCATCATGTAGACCCAAAAATGGCGATACGCCGAGCACCGGCAATCAAAGATCAAGATCTCGCGCAGCGACGATGAGGGTGCAAATCTCGAGGAACTGAACAACTGTCAAGTGGCGTGGTTGAAGAGACCATTCGTTGCACCAATGGACGCAAGACAACGGAACTAAGTTAGTCGATGGACTGCAGAGGCGATCATTTCACCTAGGAAGAAGAGACAACAAAAATGGGTTGGGCTTCAAAAGAGGGCAATGAAGTTTGGACTCGGGCCTCTGAATGAAATAAACTGAGTGGACCACAGAAGCCATACACGACAAAAACTACTCATTTTTGCGGGCCTAAAGTTCAAGTGTGGCCCATTTCAAGCCTGACAGAAATAAATCAGTTTTGTGGGCCTAAAATTCAATTCTCAAAGCCGGAAAGGAGGGGAAAAACAAAAAGAGGAGCGCTATGGCCCAATGGGCAGGTGAAGTAGGGTCTAGTGCTTTTGAGATGGACTCCAACTCATATTATAAAGAAATTTATAATATGGATGGGTCAAAGAAGGTCCCCGAGACATCGATCACGGATGCTACGTACACAGGAACGAATACGAGACCGGGAAGCAGGACTGAATACCAGGAGGAAGATGAAGATCAATTCCAGATACACAATCCTAACCTTGCTCCTATCCTTTCTACATTCTCTAGTGAATCGGATGAGCCTCAAGATAACAACTCCTCTCCGAGGCATACGAATAATATCAGTTGTCTGGTTCATGAGAAGTAGACGACGCAAGACCATCCAGGAGGTATATCAGGCGGTGAACAGCAGATGCTAACCAGACATGACGATGGTGTTAAAGGGAATAATGTTCAGCAGATCGAATATGAAAGAGTCAGAGATTTTCTCCTTTTGATCAACGCTCAAATGGTGGCTGTCCACTAAGGAACAACTATATTATTCGGGATTATCAGTGTCTATGAAGATTCTCAGCTGGAATATCTGTGGGTGGGCGTGAGAATAAGAAACGTCTAATAAGGAAGACTGTGTCAGCAACCAAAGCAGATTTAATCTCTTTATAGGAAATTAAAAAAGAACTTATTGAACCAGAATTGATTGTGTTCCTCTAGAAAAGACAGTTCATCGATTGGGCTATATTACCGGTAAAAGGGACAACTGGAGGCATCTTGATCATGTGGTTCATAGCTGTTTATAGCATGTGTGATCAACAAGGAACTTGAGCTTGTTGCCACTTCAGCTAGCATCGAGGGTCCTTGGTGTATGGGAGGAGACTTTAACATGGTTAGGTCTATTAGAGAGAAAAAGGATTGTCAGCACATCATAGGGTCCATGAGGATGCTTGAAGTATGAATCAATGATATGCAATTATTCGAACCTGAATTGAAGAATATAAATTACACTCGAAATAAGGGTCGAGCCAATGCAGCCATGTCCATACTTGACAGATTTCTGTGTAAAGGAGCATGGAAATAGAAATTTAATCAACAGAGAGTTTGGGGCTTACAACGACTTACTTCAGATCATTGGCCAATTATGTTGGACACTGAGCAGATCCAATGGGGCACTACCCCGTTTCATTTCAATAATGAATGGTTATACCAACAGAAGGCACAACAAATGATGCAAAAGGAATGGAAAAATAATACAAGTCAGGGTTGGGAGAGGTATAAATTCATGTTAAAACTCCAAAACTTGAAGAGGAAGCTTAAAGAGTGGGTGATAGGGTAAGTTGCCGTGGATAGGGCAAGGGAAATTGATTTTCAGAGACGTCTCACAGAAGTAGATCGACGGATGGAGATGGAAGAAAGCACTGACCTTTTGGAAGATAGAAGACAGATGGTGGAAGGATTACAAAAAATTGAATGCAGATACGAGAGACTATGCAGGCAATGGGCTAAGATAAAACAAGCTAGAAAAGGGGATGTTAATTCAAAATTTTTCCATCGAATTCTGTCCCTGCGACAGTCTCATGCCATTATATCTAAGTTGGAAGACACAATACGCCAATTTTTTTCTTTTGTTAATAAGCTTTTCTGGTTTTTAAGTTTTTTTTTTTTTTTTTTTTTTGAAAAGAAACGATAAGATATATTAAAAATAAAACAGACAGAAAGTCCAAAGGTGCTAGATCCAAAAGGTGGTTTTTAACTTTTTAATACAAAATTGAGGAATAAGGAGCGCAAAATATGGTTAATCCTTTTTATAAAAGATTCAACTTTTATATTATGTGATATAAATGCAATAATATATAAGGTGCTTTGTATGTTTAGAACTTATTACTCATATATTTAGAAAGCTATAAGTAAATATTATTTATAATGACTAGATATCACATCACCTAGATGGTGCCAATTATTTTAGGCATCATTCTAATAACTCGAAAACATTGCTCCAAATTTAGATAGGAAGCAAAGATCAAAGCTTTTAAGAGGGATCACAAATTTGTAAAATTAACTATACTTTTTTATTCTTGGATATATTCTCAACAAGAGCAATATGAAGCGAGGTGCACCAAATGTGAAGACACCCAAACATAGTGCATCGACATAATAAGTATACAATTGAATTCAACACAAAACAAATACAAACCCAACTCCCAAGCACAATTTAAAAGTGAAGGATGGAATCCTCCCTTGTATTAACCATAAATCATATCCTGTTAGTGCAACTAAGGTTTAAGGCACTTTCAAGCTGCCAATGATAGCATGATTTAGTGGTAAAAGCATCTTGTCCATTTCATAGACATGAAGGACTCCAAATCTTCCCACCTAAATAGCAGTTACCTCCTCTACAAAATTTCCAATATGATGTTCCAAAGGTAGTAGTAATGAAAAACAATGAAAACAAATGATGCAAATAAAATGAAATTTAAAACTAATAAGACTTTTTTCCATTATAAGAGAAGCCATGCTCAAATAGTATATGCATAGAATAATTCAAATACGAAAAAAAAAAAATCAGAGATAATGACCTACTAAAAGGCCGAATAAAAACATATTACTATTTACTATTTTTGTCAGGATTTGCTTCATTGTACGCCTAATGCTACTTTTCTGGAAATTTCCATGGTTTTTTCCATTAGAAATCATGTGCCAAGACTCCATTTGCTTCCTCAACCAAAACACCATGATACTTAAAAGAGTATCCAGTTTGTTCATAGGTAGAGAGAAGGTCAATAACTGTGCTAAGAATGTGAAAGCATTGCCACTTGTAAATCAAGAAGGTTATACTCCAGAATATTTAAAGGGGAAAAAGGAAATACTTGGGGGAACTCTCACTCACATGCTCAATGTAAGCAGTTCTGTCAGAATTTCACCTTCATTCCATTTTAGAAAATGATACTACTGAAGTGCTCATAATAGTATACTATACACTATACAGGTATAAATAACTGAGAAAACAAAATTGTTGTAAATTAATATTACATAAGCAAACCTGTGTAGCATCAGAAATTCATTCCACAGCAGTGAGATTTGGTTGCCCAATGAATGAAAAGATTTTAGCATGTCATCCTTGGAGATAAATTGGGGCATTCCATCATTATCAACATCAATGATAGTACTAAACTTCTGCAAGAGAAAGCAATAAAAATCAAACCAAAACTGGAGCCAGAATTTTAAATTAACAGAAGAAAGATGCCTGAAACTGAAACATGCACCTAAATATCATTCTGTGTTACTTGAAACTGTAATCATTACCTCAGATACCTCAGAAACTTGAGCATTAGCTGTGCCAGGTTCAACTGGCACAAAAGCACCAGTAAACTTATTGTCACTGTGACTGGAGATAATACCAGTCAAATCAACTGTTGTATCAAGGACTTTGCTAAGCCTTTGTAGCTCACCAAGAAGTATGCTGCGAGAATTTATCAATGCTTTAATCAATGCAGTTTCTTTGTGGTCCACATTTGCTCCTTGCCTTGACACCTGAACAATCAAATCTAATGTTTTAACTGTTCGCCAACTTACAGCAAACAGAATCAGAAAATCAAAAGTGAGAAAATGTGTATCATCTGTCTCAGCAACGTTATTACCAACTTATGGTTTTCAACTGTTTCATAATACTCACCTTGATGCTATAACTAAGGATAATTGTGTGTGTGTGTGCGCGCGTGTGTGTGTGTGTATATATATATATATATATATATATATATATATGTATATATCGGAGAGAGAGAGAGAGAGAGAGAGAGAGAGAGAGAGAGAGAGCAATTCAGCCCATTATACTACAATGTGAACTAGATCATTATTTATCAACTATGTTCAATTGTGCATTATAATGCATGATGAACTGACCCATTATGACAACAACTAAAGATCTCAGCTCAAAATTCACTTTTCTCTTCTGATTACTAATTTCATTGCGAAGAGAAATCAAATAGCCAGAGACAACAACAATCCTGTCAACAAAACTGGCTGTGCTTCATTCTTCACTAATGGACAGCCCAAATTGAGAGTGAGGAATTTGGAAAGACTGATATGATAATGAAAATCGACCTAGTACGTACAGTAAACAACTTAAGGGGGCTGGCCATATGAAATGATTACATAGTTATGAATTTTGAGGATTCTAAGTTTTGAGTAAATTGATACAGCTCATCTCCTTGCTATTTTTACTGCACTCGAATTTGGTCTTCCATTTATCCCTTTAACATCTTTCACTCTTTCCCCAATAAAAACATTTGTTCTTCTTGCATACCCCAACCACCTGATCCAACTTCGTCTCATTTTTTCATCGATTTCTGCTCTTCATAATAAATAACATTTTTTTTCCTTTCTTGATTTCTGATTCATCCAAATCAACAGCACCTCCGCCTACAATTAGTTTTTTCTCAGCTACCCTAAACTCCAAGAAGCAGACAATGGTTGTTTTAAAGGTTTTTTTTTTAATATAGCTTTCCTCTCTACCATTCATCATCCACTTGACTATCATTCGGCATCCACTTGACCAATGAAATCTGGACACTAGACTATCTAGGGGTGTAACCCACCCGACCGACTCGACCCGACCCGACCCGACCAAACCCGAACATTTCGGGTCGGGTCGGGTCGAGCAGGTTTAGTCTTACTATCGGGTCGGGTCAGGTTTACAATTTGAAGGTCGGGTCGGACCCAACCCGACCCGACTGTGTGCCCTAACTGGTCCATTATGTTATGTCCCTGCCGATTGTGAAGTTTGTTTTCTCCCTGTGTGATGTTTGTTTTCTCCATTGCTGCAGATCATGAAGCTCCAACCCAAACCCAAGCACCCATACGACGATACCAGCACAGCAAGAGCAAGCCGTGATCGGTGAAGGAGAAGCACCAAACCTGCACAACTCGGCTACACCTGTGTGATGTTTGTTTTCTCCCTTGCTACAGATCGTGAAGCTCCAACCCAAACCCAAGCACCCATACGGCGATACCAGCACAGCAAGAGCAAGCGGTGATCCGTGAAGGTGAAGCACCAAACCTGCACGACTCGGCTGCACCTGTGTGATGTTTGCTTTCTCCCTTGCTGCAGATCGTGAAGCTCCAACCCAAAACCTGCACAGCAAGCCGTGATCCGTGAAGGTGAAGCACCAAACTTGCACGGCTGCACCTGTGTGATGTTTGTTTTCTCCCTTGCTGCAGATCATGAAGCTCCAACCCAAACCCAAGCACCCATACAGCAATACCAGCACAGCAAG
>JAJIYU010012531.1:0-14494 GCA_030144865.1 Tinospora cordifolia | reverse complement strand
ATATATATATGTATTTATATATATACGTGTTTTAAACTCAAATTTCGGTTATTACGTCACTAAAATTTCAGGTATTACAATAATACTCTAAATTTTTTTTTGAATAATTAAAATTAAAAATTAAGTAAAATAAAATAAAATAATTTAAATAATATAAAATAGAGAATTAGAAAAGTTTCTAAAATGAAATCAACTTAAAAGAATGTACTAGAAATTTTTAAAACAATTACTTACTAATATATGTAAGCAGGAAACAAGTAAAATAGAGACTTACAAAGGTTTCTAAAATGAAAAAAACTTAAAAGAATGTTTTAGCAACTTCTAAAACAATTACTTACTAATATATGTGAGTGAGAAACAAGTAAAATAGAGAATTAGAAACGTTTCTAAAATGAAATCAACTCAAAAGAATGTATTAGAAACTTTTAAAACCTTTACTTACTAATTTTTATGCATAGAAAACAAATAAAATGAAAAGGAAAAGAGTTTAAGAAAGGTTTCTACAATGAAGACACCCCAAACTTGCCAATTCATGCTCATTGGGACTCTAAATAAACCTATGCTTAGACATTCATTCTCTTCATCCCAGCAAGAACTAGACAATTATCTTATTACTTTCTTTGCCTCCCTCTTGACATCTCTTTCATTCTTTGGATGTTCTAAACAGTAATTAGAATAGTAGAAAGGTGGAAAAACAAAATTTTGCACAAATTTTGTGCTAGAAGTTGTGAAGGTTTAACCAAAGTTCAAAGAGCTTAGAATCTCAAGATCAAAGGATTAAGCAATTAAGGTGGAGATCAAAGGATTAAGCAATTAAGGTGGAGATGATTTTTAAGTTTTACTTTATTATTTCGATTTAAATAAAGTGCATGTGTGATTGTGTTTTAAATATGATCATTATATGCGCATGCTCTGTTAGACTTGATATGCCATGAATATGCATGATACTTGGAATTTATGAACAATGATGCATGATATGTATGATAACATGAACTATGCCGTATAAAATGCTCAAGAATGTTGTTGAATGATCACTACCATGCATACGTATTGTATGCCTAATTTGATCCGATTAATTGTGTAATTTATTACTAAAGAAACATTAATAAAGATCCTAACTACGTATTGGGGCGATGGAGGATTCAGTAGTGGGTACTCCCAACCTAAGGTGGATCTCAATGAGATGGGACTTGTAGTCGAGATAAGGCTTCACTCCTTGAGATAGGGTTATGAATAGGTAACCAGCCTACAGGGGTTACTTTCGATATTCTAGAACCTAATGGAAGATACCGAGGAACATTCCTTTCAGTTTTAACGTCAACTGTAAACAAGTAATTTGTTTGAATCACCTAATATAATAAAGTATTTTGACATGCATGGTTTGTTTGGATAAAATAATGATTTAAATATTTGAAAAGATCCACAAGGCTCTCGAGCTCACGTTCCTTTTTTAACATTTCAGGAAACTAAAAAAAGAGGCCGTGTGATGATTTTAACTCAAAATCCACTTTTCAAAGTTCATAAAGTGTTTGGGTCGGGCATGTTGGCCCTGAGTCCTTTTGTCAAATTTTAAAGTTATTTCCTGTAACACCCACTGGGAATCCTACCGGGACTCTTATTCACGTCGTAGGGCCCACGTCATGGCGTGTCACTCACAAGGTACTGTCCCCTCCCCTTGGGATTTTTCTCCGCCTCCGTGGTGATTCGAACCAAGGAACTGGCTCAATGGTAGTGGATGATGAAAGAAATAAGTACTTATGCCCTAGGTCCTTGGTTCGAATCTCCACGGAGGCGAAGGAAAACCCCAAGGGTAGGGAACAGTATCTTGTGAGTGACACACCATGACGTGGGCCCTACGACGTGGGTAAGAGTTTCGGTGGGTGTTACAATAAAAAGGTGCATTTTTATTGTCATACCCCACCGGGCCCGCCGGTCCCACCGGACCTACGCCACGTGGCGGCCGCATGGCGCACCGCGTGGTGACTGTGACTCACTAGGTACTGTCCCCTCCCCTAAGGGTTTTCCTTCGCCTCTGCAGAGATTCGAACCTAGGACCTGGGGCTTAAGTACCTAGTTTATTCCTCATCTGCTACCATTGAGCCACTTGCGCCATGCGGCCGCCACGCGACGTAGGTCCGGTAGGACCGGTGGGCCCGGTGGGGTGTGACATTTCCATTGTAATAAATATGAATGTTTTGTAACTCTTGAATATTTGATTATCAAATAAATGATGTTGATGTCAATAATTTCACTCATATGTTATGAAATCGGTATATGAGTTAATATTTCTCAGGAAGTTTCTAGAAGTTGAGACTTGGAAAAGAAAAGACATAGAAACGTGATGTCGTCTACCCCTCTCGGGCGGCCCGAAGAAACAAAAAAGGAATGTCCAACGTACGTGCAAGCACGCGACGAATAGCATGCCGGACAAATAGGGTGGGGGAGGCAGGGTGTTACAACTGTTCTTGGAAGATGATTGAAGCAACATAAGGCAAATAATGGGGCATAATAAGAGGATTTTGTGAGATTTTAGGTCTCAATATAAACCTCTCAAAAAGCTAGCTGATAAGAATACATATGGAGCAGGACAAGATTGAGAAGTGGGCAAGAGAGTTATGATGCTTAATGAGGAAATGGCCATTAAGATATCTTGGTCTCCCATTGAGAGCACATACAACAACATTAGACTTTTAGGCTCTAATTTTAGCTAAGATTTCAAGGCGATAGAAAGGTTGGAAGAGGGCCTTCCTCTCCAAAGGAGGAAGGCTAACACTGATAAAATGGGTATTATCATCTCTCCGTCTATATTACATGTCAGTATTTAAGACTCCATTGTCAGTGGCATCAAATTTAGAAAGAGAAATAAGGTGTAACACCCCGACCCCCGTATTCTTCATTGTGAGTGTTAGGACTTAACTACTGTTGAAACAATGGACTTAACCACAAGGAGGGCCGGGTCCAGTGTTACTTTACAAGTGACGCATACTTGACTTTCTATTCCCAATATCCCATGCCTTAATATAAAAACTAAACAAGGCCACATAATAAGATATAAAAGAAAATTCTAATCTTTATTAATTCATAAAGAGAAAAGTACATAACTTTTAATTAAAAACAATTACAGCAGAATTCATAAGAAACCTGTGCAAACATGCCCTACAAAGAAATTTTTAAATAAAATCAAAAGAGATGCCCCAAGTCCTTGCATATTCAATTTCTTGAAAAATGTTAAAGGGAGGGTAAACACTAAGCTCAGTAGATTTTAAACAACCATTTTCATATTCAAATCACTAACACATCCATAATTCAAACACTTTAAAAAATTAGGCATTTCAAGCATCAAAATTGCGTAAAGTTGTAACCAAAAGAGTTTTTCAACCCTTGATGTTCTCAACTAAGTGACTCTTTAGAGTGAAATATGACATTTCTTAGTCTATTTCATTGGACTTTGGACTTAGGGACTCTAATCCACCAACCAATCACTTAGGTATTACAAACCTTATAAACTAATCATAAGAAGAAAACACCCATAACAACCATGTGTATACTATGATGGTACGTGTTTGTATCACCATCTTCTCATCTTAAATCTCATATTCGTGAAATATAAATAAAATTTCAGAATATAAGAACTAGCTAAAAATAAATTTCAGAATTTAATAAATTGCAAAACAATTCACCCACCATTCAATATCATGCACCAAACTTTAGAATAACTCCTAAACATGATACTAACATGAAATGAGCATCACAAATGCATGATTTTGAATATTCATCAAAACTCAAACATACACAAATATTAAAAAATAGAAGTGAAAACGTGCATCATGATTTTCAGAAAAACACAAAAATGCCACACAAGAATGAACATGCTAATGGTTCAAATATGAAAAGAGTGTTTAAGAAAGCAACTTCCACCTTAAGAGATGTTTTTCCCAAAATTTTCATCAAAGGTTCCATTTGCTTTAGCACTTTTGAATCTCAGCAAAACAACTCTCTACTAATCACTAAATACTAAAACTAAAAGTCTTTCACCTTTGCACAATAGAAAATGAAAAGAAAAAAAGAAGAAGAAGAAGAAGAAGTTTGAGAGCACAATAGGGAGAAGTCTCTCATGTTCTTGGAATGAGGAATTGTGTGCAACTTAGAGGGTTTATATAGGTGCTCATGAGCATATGGGACGTCCTTGGGCAGCTAGGGCAGCTCTCAATCATGCATCACTAATCTTGCCTATTTTTTTATGGCATCAAGGAATATTCTCTAACATCTTTTCTAATTCTAATTCAAAGAATATCTTCATTCTAGAACCCTTCGATAACCATTCTAGACGTCCCATAGTGAGAGAGAATATTTTCTTCGAACCTTCTCCTTTGGTTCTCTTGCTTGCCCATCACACAAGCACATACATGACAATTTTTTCTTTTTTCTTTATTGGACATCCATCTTTGGTGAGCATATGATCACCACATGAGGGACACCATATTATAGTCTTAGATACTGATCTAGGTTCTAGGAAACTTTTTGATTTGAGTTGCACCTAGAGATGGCACACCAAGTGGGCATATCCCCTAAATTTGGCGCCATGGTTAGATTTCCCTTATACACTTTCTATTTTTCGTTTCTTGTGTAGGGGTGACGGCTAGGGTTTGTGAGTGAGCATCAAATATAATTTCAAATCTTTCTAATTAGGTTAATTCACATGTGTGCACACACACACATGTGCATGGGTGGACCGGTTTTGCTTAGGTGAGGCATGAAACACATGATTACTAGCTTGGTGTATGGAATCAATCTCCATGGATTTCCAAATCCTAGGTGGGACGTCTCATATGGGTGGTGTACTGAATTACTTGTGTGGTACATTGGATCATGTTTCATGGAATCAAATAAGGGAAGACGTCCCATGGTGGTTGAGTAGGGTGGGGTGCACCCGATCATGGTGTTCCACCCATGTGACTTGCACATGCTTTGGTGGCCATGCCTTCATGGGTTCACATGAATTTAATAAAATTTAATATCTCCCTAACCACTAGAAATCTAGGTGTATAACCTATAGTTTTGGAACCACATAATCAAGACACAAATTTTAAGGTATAGTTTGGCCAAAGACGATTTTTTTTAGAAACCTTCCTTATTTAGAGCCCACTGAAGGTACTTTACCCGAATCTTGGCTAATTGTCCCAATTTTTGGATATGTCGTGGGTCTTGTTAGCTTATGCATCCCATGGAATTTTAGGTCATTCCGAATCCTCAAAGCACCCTAAATTCCACTTCTTTTCTAAGTTAACTCGCTATAGGGTGTTTAGTAAATGAGAACCCTAATCTTGATCAATTGAGCTAATTTTTCGGATATGTTGTTCAATTGGCCAATTCAAGTCACTTTGCTTCATTTCAGGCGATTTTGGATTCCTAGAGGTCACTAAATGAGAGTTTTAGAACCTACCAAATTTAGCCCCAAGACGAGCCCGGTTTCATTTTGCCCCAAAATTTTACTGAATAGACCTTGAATTTTGTTTCATTTGGTACAGAGTTTTTAGGTTATTACATAAGGAAATTCTTTTGGCAATGTAAGAAAGGAAAGATGTTGCACAATCTAATCAATGGGGAAACAATTAGGAGACCAGTGGAGATAGGAGGATTGGGGATAGGAAACATTATGTTGAGAAATGTGGCATTATGTACTAAATGGATATGGAGATATTTCAAAGAAGAAGATTCATTGTGGGTGAAAGTGGTCTCAAGCCGACATGAAACTCTCACATTAGGGGGAATGACAAGAAGATGCTAGTCTTCTTATGGAAGTCCATGAATCTCATCGCTAACTTGCTAAATCCTCATATATATGAGGTTGAAAGTTGGAAATGGAAGGTAGATTCTATTTTGGGAGGACAAATAGTTGGTAACACAAGCTTGGCTGACGCTTTCCTAGCATTTATAATCATTTATACGTTCACAATCAACCAATTGTTTCTTTTACAAATCAACAAATAGAGGAAACTTGCAACAACATCAACTAGAACATCCACTTACCTAGAAGACTAACCATTAGAGATATGGAGGAAGCAACGAATCTGATTAGCAGACTATTGATAGTCACATTCTCCAATGAATAGGAAAAACTCTATTAGCTCTTAGACCATTAAAGAACTTCACATGCAGGTCAGTTTCTTCTTTTGTCCTCACTCAAAATCATGTAGGAGCTTCCCTCGTTCAAACATATTTGGCAACGAAGATTCCATCCAAAGTGCAAATCTTTTAGATTTTTAAGCATGTGTCTTTCCCCAAATAAATGTGAATTGTATTGTCAAGATGAGGAGTCAATAAACCATCTATGTCTCATATGGAAGTGCACAAAGAGAATTTGGAATGAATGGCTGATTTTTTTTTTTGTTTATGGAGGTGTATTAGAGCTTCAACAACATTAGATTAAAATTGAACACTAAATCACATATCATTTATGGATAATGACAAAATGGGATTGGGGCTAATAACATTTTATGCTATGCTATGGCTAATTTGGAAAGAAAGAAACAACAAAATTTTTAGAGGGATTTTGAAGGAGGAGATAGAATTGTGGGAGGAGATCAGGTATACATGAAGCTCATGGGTAGTTGCCTCAAAATTATCTAGAGCATTTTCCTTGTTAGAATGGTTATTTAATTAGAATTCGTGCATGAGTGTACAGGAAACTTGGATTGCAATTCTCTATTTTTGGTTCACATAAATGATATCACTTAGCCACAACTTGTGACTGAGGCTTTTGTTGTACATATCTCAAACTATCAATACTAGTATTCCATTTTGTTTATTCTTTACAAATAAATAAATAAATAAATAAATTATACACATGGTTGGTTATGAGCAAGTAAAACTCATGGAACAACACATGATAAATGTTCCCATCATCCCCTTCCACAAGTTCAACCTCATCACTTTCTACTCCCTGAATGAAGAGGACTTCATCTTGCTCTTTATTCATGCTTTTAGCCACATGGGCTACTTTTCTTAGGGCCAATCATTGGACTTATGACTAGGCTGATTGATTTTATAACATTTAAGTTATATAGGTTTTGCATATGGATTCGGTTGATAATTATGCACCATTGAACTCCCCCAATTCTTTAATCTTACTCACCCTTCCTTCCCTTGTATTTTTACACCTAGGTTTTGGTGAAAGTGACATGAACAATGCTATTGTAATTGTTGTCCTTGCAATTTTTATGCAATTGTAGTATTTATAACTATCTGATGAAGTATATGCTTTGAGATGCTCATTGTCTTTCTATCTAATTGTAACACCCCACAATTTCACAAACGCGTACACGTTGCGAGTAAATATAAAAGAAAATATTATTTTATAGAAAAATGAGAATTCAAAAATAAATTAACTAAAAAAAGAAATAAATAAATTAGAATCATGTTTTATTAAATACAGATATAAACTATCGTTTAAAAGAAATAAACAAGTTAAAATGTTAGTTGATGAAATTTTTGGTAGATTAGAAATAAAAATAAAAATAAAAATAAAAAAATAAAATAATAAAAATTAAAAAATGGTTTGCCAAATAATATAAAAAAAAGAAATGATGAAAGCTTGCTTATTAGATTGAAGAAAAAAATAAAAAATAAAAAAAAATTAGATATCGTTGAATTAAAAATCAAATACGGATTTGAAAGACAAAAATCATGTCGGGACCCCTTCCCTAGGGCGAAGGACGAACCGACTGACATAGTATTCCGACAACCCTGCCCGCAAGCCGAGCTTGCCAAGACACTGTTAAGCCTCATCTTCCAACACCACCCACACACTATCAGAGTAATCATAGGGTATGTAGAAGAAATTTAAACACAAAGAACACCAATACAACTTGATATTTATCAAAATGAGTCATTAAACATGTGTAGCAGCGGGAGTGACTAATCCAGTATATGTACAAGCTTTCCTCCCCCTATACATAATTTCTAACCCTCAAACAAAACAGAGAAGAAAATACAAAGAAAACCTACCAAAAAGAGTAAGAGAGTGCAGTTCTACGCGATGACCACTCCCTTGCCCTTATCCGCGGCTGAAGAACCTAAAAAGTTAGAGTAGTGAGCCTAATTGTCCATGACGGCTCAGTGAGTAATGCAGTCTAATTCACAACTTAGAACAAGCATTCCACAATAAAATACATGCCATAAATGCATGAGCAATAACATTATGCAGGTGAATGCAACAATAAATACAATTTAAATCCATAATGCAGTCGTGCACCTTCATTCAAAAATAGCTAAATAGTGAAAATATTGGCCGAAGCTCGCAAGCTCTCCAAAGCGACTAAAAATCACTCGAGTGGGTTACAGACAGTTAGGCGCATCATGTCGACTTCGATTAGGACTAATTGCTGTTGCCATCATCGTAATGACCAATCATGACTTATTACCGTTGCCTTATTGTGACGGCCCGATTAGCTCTTATAGCCATTGCCATCATCGTAGGCCCACAGAACCCCCTCGGCGGGCACTTTGTGCTAGGTGGTCACCTCTCAGGGTCGTATGAGAGACTGACACAACTCACCCTAACCCTGTACCATCGGACCTCGAGACTTGGTGCACTTTTTATTTAAAACTCATTTAAAAGAATGCATATTCATCACAATATGTAATTTCATTTTCATAATGCACAGAATAACAAGCTTTAAGAAATGAGTTAGAAAACACTACTCACAGGGATGCTCCGCTCCCGACGCTCCTCTCGCGATCGATCGCGTCCTGCTAGTATTTGATCCTGCAAAATCGACGTAACTTCTTAATATTAACATGGGACTTGGCTCATTCTAACTCTACATCTTTGGTCAATCAATAAATTGACCTAGTCAAGAGTAGTCCACCTATTTTTGTTCAACTTGCCTTAGTTGCTAAGTCAATTTGATTGACCTTGGTTAATCTTGGTCAACCTAGTCAACCTATCACTTGCTGACCTAGCTGGTCAACAGAGTCACATAGGGTCAATTCTGGTCCTCCTAGAGTCAATTGGGCCAAAAGGGGTCAACATTCCCAATTCCCATCACTTAGGCACAACATTAGCCTATGGCCCTATCTGCGCAACCATTTTTTCGATTTTTTTGCAGGCAATTTGTACATCGGATTTACACCAAACTTTGTAGAACTGTTTTAGACTTCCTAAAGTGTCCCCAAACTTTTGAAACACAATTTTTGGACATCATTTACTAGGATTTCTAGGTATAACAACAGAGACTATACAGATCCTGTATACCCTGTGATAGGCAGTCGCTGTTTGTCTGAATTGACCTACTTATCCATATCAGAATGCTCTGAAATTTGATAGGAAACTTCTAGACATACCTAGGGATCGCTCCACCAAATTTTATCTGAATCTATCAAGGTTTGGTCAGTTAATTTCATCTCAGAATTTTTAGCCAGATTGCAGAAAATTTCTGGGTCTATAGTTTCTACTATCTTCCTAGTATTCTTTTCCCCATAAAATCACAATTTTATGGGTCATTTCTTGTGTCTAATTGCAGTATACAGATCATAACACATTCATAAATCAAAAATACTTCGAATTAGTAAGATGCAATGCCAAATTCATGCCTATCATCCCACCAATTTCGCTGCTGTATTTTAAAAAACACAAGAAATTATTCTAAGTCCTAACACTCTAGCAATCATGGCATAGTTGTAAGTGTAGCAAATTATATACACAAGGGCTCAAGGTTAGATCTTTATACCTCTTGGGAACCTCTACTATGAGGCCAAAGATGCCTCTGATTTTAGTCTGAATGGGTGCCTTTAGGTGATCCAATTATAGCCTCAAATCTGGTCTCGAACTGGTTTCTGTTGGCACTGTCGCAACAGTGAGTCACACAGTTAATACCAGAGACTTATAATATGTATTAAACGTTCTAATATCCAATTTCTACCACTTGGACACTTGAATACACATCACGAGAATTAAAGTGAAGGGTTTTGCCTTAGGGCTGAACCTGGAATGGTCAGATGTGAGCCTTCCCAAGGTTGCTCCAATTGTTTCTGTTACACAATTGCAATAGTGAGTAAGTAACCAACTTTAATGGTTTGAAAATCATGTGTAAAACCCTATTTTGCGTTCTCTAACACTTGGAGGTCAAAGTACATATGAAAATGAAGAGGGTGGACAGTTTTACTTCCAAAAGGGACTGGGAATGACCAAAGATTCGATGCTCCAAAGGTGGCTTTACACACATTTTCTGGTTTTCTGGGTTTAAACCTTATAAACAACACTTCTTCCCAGGGTTTTCAGCTCCAAAAAATTTCAGGATTCAGCAAATGGCTAGTAGGATTTCGTAGGTGGTGGTATAAGCTTCAAAATAAGCTATAGATCACTGGATTTGGCTGAGAAATGAGGGAGATTCAAGCTTGTGAATAGAGGCTATAGCTGCTGGAATTTTTTTGGGTTTGAGCTCAAGAAGGAACTTTGTTGCATGGGAGAAGCTTGCATGGCAAGATGGGTGACATGTGGCCATCCAGGTGGCTTCCAACCTCACATGCTGGTTGCCTAGTTGGAAATGTCTATTGGCTATAATGGAGGCTATGAGTTGATGGCTCAAACCATGGATTTAAACCATGAACGCCCATGGTTTTATGTTGGAAAATCCCCAAAATTCGTAAAAAATCGTTGGAAATTCGCACAAAGGACAAAACACTCAGTAGAGAGGTCTGGGCTTGTTCCTGGGCGCATGGGTCGGCCGAACCGTGGGCTGGCCCACGATTTTCGGTCTGTGGTCGCGCGGGCTGTTGGCCTGCGCTCGGGCTCATGGGTCGGGCCCTGGAGCCCGACCATTCCTCGGCCCGTGTGCGCCAAGCGCAAAATTTTTTTTTAACTTTTTTTTTTCTTTTCTTATATATATACACATATATATAAACTTATATATATGTATTTTTATACCAAAATTTTGCATTTTTTAAAAAAATTATAAAAATCATTAATCCCTCTAAAATACTTCATTTATACATCACTTCCTCATTTACCCAATTATTTTCTCCAAAAATCGAATAATTTCTCCAAAATCATATTTTTCTCCCAAAAATTCTATTTATCACTCTAAAAATTCAATAATTGTTTCAAAAATTTAATAATCAATCCTAAAAATTATTTCTCTCAAGAAAACACATTTTTCTAATAGTTTCATGTGTTTTCTCCCTAAAATTGCATTTTCTCACATTATCCATATTTTCTTCAATAATTAATTTAAAATTAGAAAAAACTGAAATTTTTTTTTCATATATTATCATTAAAATTCTAGAAAATACATAAAATGTGAATATGTCAGAGCCGTCAATCCGATGCCTAAAACATGGGTCGTCACTGTAATAGCCCAAATTTTCATCGCGCCAGCATGTCACAAAAAAAAAAAAAAACGATGAAAATGATAATAATAAATAAATTTACCAACTAAGTAATTAAAAATAATTATGCACTCTGAATATCATGGGGTGAATAGAAAAAAAATATTACCTATGTGAGCTTATGTATAAAAGGGAACTACTCTATGTTTTGGTCACACACATACATAGCATACACAAAAAAAAAGGAGAGAGCTCATTGTTTTCTTTGTTCTTTTCCTCTTCTTCACTCAAGTTCCAGATTTGGAACACGAAATCTCAAAAAAAAAAAAAAAAGAAAAAAAAGTAGAATACTGAAACGCAGCTGTGAGCTGCATTTTTGCGTGAGGCCAAAGGAAATAGGGAGAACGAAAGAGGAAGGACGGCCGACAAAGGAAGAAACTCCAGATTCGAAGGTGTATTTTTTAGATCTAAAGGTTTTGGTTGCTGCTGAACAAAGGAAAGAAGAAAAAAGAGGAGTTGCATATGTGTTTGGCTTTACACAAAGAGGAAGGACGACTAGCTGCTTGCTGTGAAAGAAGAGGAATAGATCTGCAAACCAGCTACTAAAACACTCCAAATCACGCTAGATCTGGTTCATGGCTACTGCTGCTGTGAATCACGATCTGCCTTTGTGCCTTGCATCAAACCAGCCACAATCTGGTTTAGGTCTACACATAACAGCCGGCTGCCACTCCTTTCTCCTCAAGCTCGCCAAATTTCAGTTGTTGTCCGCTGTGGTGCCATTGTTGGTGCATTATCAGCGTGAAACAAAGATTTGGAGCAGTTGACAAACAAACAAAGAAGGTGTTGTTGCTGCTGTTGTGAATCACGTTCTGGTTCAGATCTAAAAATTAGCCACCAAAAATAACCCAAGCTCACCGGATCTGCTTGCTGTCCGTCGTGGTGCCGCTGCTAGTGTTGTTACTAGTGTGTGACGTGTGCGTGATCTAGTGTGTGCATGCGTGAGGTTTTCAGATCTTGCTAGATTTACAAAAAAAAACAACCATCAATACATTCTCAAAGCTGTTGGATCTACTCTTTCCGCCATCAAAAACCACTACTGCAAGCTCAATCACTCCGGATCTATTTGCTGGCCATAGATCTAGGTTGCACCTCGTCGAATTTGCTATTGTTCACCACTTGCAGTCCGTCCGTCCGTGAAGAAGAAGCAAAAACAACTACTGTGTGTTGATGGTGAAATGCATTTTGATTTGTGTTGGTGTTTAGTGGATTACTACTATAATATGAAGTTGAATATGAAAACTTGGATTTGTTACAAAGCTAGGGATTTCGAACTTATACAAGCCGTTGCGAACCCCTCCGAATCTGATTTAGTGCATCAAATCATAGTTCGGAAGGGCACGAAAGGGATCAAGTGTAGCGAAGAGGTATATTTTTGCTAAATTTTTGATAGCTGAAAATTTTTTAATTCTGTAATTTTGATGCGCAAGTGAAGTTTAGGATATTTGTTATTTCTATGATTTCTATGTGCGAAATGAAGTTAAAAAAAAAATCTTGTTAGAACTAATATATGAAGTTTTGAAGTTTCGTTCAATAATTTTATTAGAACTAATATTTTTAGATCTATGAGGAAATTTTTTATGGATGTTTGAGAAAAAAAAGAGGGGTTCATTAGTCTTATGTTTTTTTTTGGGTTGGACATAGTTAAAATGGATTATTTTTATTTTTATTTGTTGAATAAGAATACGAAGGATGGAATTTGAAGGTGTGGAAATAATTTCAAATGACAAATAATATTTTTGGAGATTAGCATAGATTTTAGATTGAGAAGTCTTATTTTGTTCGTAATAGAATTACTTTTAATAAGAACGGATGATTCTGATATAAAAAAAGAAATATGACTAGAGTCTCGATGTAAATACAAAAATTTTTTTTGAACGGTCCTACAGAAGTAGAAAATGTTTATTTGAGAGTTAAAGAAAATTATAAGAAATTTTTAAGTATTGAAAATTTAATTAATCTGGATTGAAATAGAAATAGGGATTTTTGGAGAGAATAAGAGGAACTTAAAAATAAAGTAATAAATTATCTTGATTTTTTATTTCAGATCAAGAATAGTGGAGGCAACACGGAGGTGCGAGCGACTCCAGAAAATTAATGTGGGTAGGATTACTACACTCTCTATTATTATTTGAATTTTTAATCCTACACATGATGATTGTTTATTTTAATTGCGCATTTAGGAGCATGTTAGGATTTATTGTTGAGTGATTATTGATTGGAATGATTGTCATGATATCATAACGTCCGGTTATGTGCTTTTTAGAGATATAGATTGCTTGAATGATTTTATATAATTTTAAAGAAGATTAAATTAAGGCAAAAAGAACCACGTACCGGCACGGTGACCGGCCTTAGGGTGTCATTGTGGGTGTCCTCAACTAGACTGACGGTGGGCTGGGTGTCATTTCGGACCTCAGGTCCTCGCCAGGGTCCCGAAAGGTAACTGGCCCTCGAGCGGTACCTCCGAATTCACTCCTGGACCATGAGGAGGACACCGAGGCCACAAACCTTTCGATCTTAACTACGAGGAAAAAGAATAAAGTGTTTAAAACGCCTTAATGTAATGAAATTGTTTGCATGTTTGATATTTTGGTCTGAATAATGCTATTGATGTGTGGTATAATCCACTGGGCTCTCAAGCTCGCCCCCTTTCTTTTTCAGGTGATTTTTGAGACAACACAAGTCGATAGACACAGCAGAGGACTCAGTTATTTTGAAACCTCGCCGAAGAGGTTGTCAATGATTGTTACGTATTTTATTTTTGTACTTAACCGAACTGGGCATATGCCCCTTTGTAATACCTGAAATTTTTTGTGACATAATATTTGTAATACATGAAATTTTAGTGACGTAATAACTGAAAGTTAAATTTAAAACACATATACGTATATATTCATATATAAATACATATATGTATATTTGTCATTGGTGTGCAATTAATTAGTTAGCATAGAAGTATATATGAACATGTGATGATTAATATTAGACATATTGAATTGTTGGGTAATTTTGTACTACTCTAATTGAATAAGAAAATAGTATTTTTAATATGATATTAATATAGAAAAAGTATGTGTATAAAATATTAATTAGATGCACTAAT
>JAJIYU010012530.1:0-14503 GCA_030144865.1 Tinospora cordifolia | reverse complement strand
GAAAATTGATTTTTAATTTTGAGTTTATGAATCTCTTTTGATAAACAATGTAATGGTTATTCTTGAATTAGAAACCTATGTACTTTCTTCTTTTATTAATAAAGAAGTTGAATTTTTCTTTACCTTTAATTGCCTTGATTTTATTATATGTGAATTTGTACTATTCAATTTACTCTAAGGCAAGTGGTATTAAAAATTAAAAAGTCAAGTGTGTGTGTCTTGTAAAGTAACACCGGCCCGACCCGCCAATTGGTTAAGTCCACCGTCAACATAATGGTGGTTATCCAAAACTCAAGGAATGTGGGGTTTGGGGTGTTCCCAAAGTATGTATGCTTTTCTACTGAAAAGTATTTTGAAGTTTTCTGCTGTAATAATTAGTTTTTCTTTGAGAAGTTCAAAACTTTCAATTATTCTTTCTATTATGAATAAAATAGTTTGAAATTTTTTTTATCTCTTTAAATTTTCCTTGATTTTATTAAAGTGAAAATTTTGTATTCTTGAATTTTTGTACAAAGGCACGAGATATTGAAAAGAAAAGAATAAGTGAGTGTCACTTATAAAGTAACACCGGCCCGACCTGCCAATTGGTTAAGTCCACTGTCAAGAGAATGGTGGTCATGTACAATACTTAAAGATACAGGGGTTGGGGTGTTACAAGCGTGGTATCAGAGCCTAGGCATTAGTTGTTGGGCCAAGAACAAAAAGTTTCCTCTTATACCAAGTGTGGTATCAGAGCCGAAGCATTAGTTGCTGGGCCAAGAATAGAAAGATTCCTCTAATACCAAGTGTGGTATCAAAGCTCGATTATTAGAAACATTAGACTACAATGAGAAACTCAAAATTAGGGTTTCTCGTTGAATTAAATTGAATTTAGAATGTCCTACCTTCTATTTTTTGAAATTGAATAACGTTTTAGAAAGTGTTTTCAAAAAAAAAAGGAAATGAATGTTTTGAAAATGTTTTGTTTGGATACAAAGATTACAAGTTGAGTTGAAAGTAGGTGAACCTTGTCCTGGTAAAATTAAACATTGAAAGGGAGGTGGGTTATCCCGCGCTAAAAAGCGCGGTTGCTAAGTAGACTTCAGTCTCACTGCCTGATCTGGAGGTTATCCCACCAGTTCACATGAGTGGTCTGAGTTTAAGAACACCCTTATTTTCTATTAAAGAAAATAAGAAGGTTGGAAATTAGGGCAAAAATTGATTAGAAGTCAAAAAAGATGCCGAAGGTGGTATCTTGACTAGATGGAGGTTGTAAGTCAACCAGAACCAAACCCTAGGTCCAGAGAAAATACCTTAGGTAGAAACAAATGTAGCCATGGGGGGCACAATGGATCAAAAGTGTAAAACTCTAGGAAATAGGCAAGAAACTGAAACTTGTGTAAAAACAAAAAATTGTTTGATCAGGACACGAGACAGGGAAGCTTCTATAATTTTCAGTTTCTATGTAATATGGGATGCATAGGAATCCGGGGTAATGGAGGAAGCCTGGACTCGGAGAATGATGGACCATGTGTGGTGAATGATCGGTAACTCTGGCAAAACGAATTTCTCTATGTTCGCTGGTATGGGCGATTGAGTATAGTGCACTCGAAAACCTTAGTTATCGAGCAATTCGCAAAATTGTTTGGATGCGGCTCTGTCCTGAGTGAAAGCCTAAGTCGAAGGGGTAGAGTGGTATAGGACACTTGAACCTAAAAGCTTAAGTGGAAGCTTGGAACCTTGTTGTGCTAGCTTGATTGTATGATTGTATGATATGCATGCTGAAATGTTTATTTGCTTTAACACCAAATCCTGTAACTAATACGCATGAAAAGAACTAGAAGAAAGACTTTAGGCCACTGAACAAATTGAAAACCTAGAAACATGAATGTAGAGTCATGATAGTACGAATATTTGACACATACTGACACTTTGTTCAATTTTACAAGTAAATGGCTGGAGCTGAGGTATGTAACTCGATCGACCACCTCTGAGGAAACTGAACAACAAGAGCAGGAACTTCCTGCTGGGATGGAGGCACGAATGGAGGTACGGATGGAAGCCATGATGAGTGAAATGTCACAGAGGGTACTAGATCAACTAAGAAGAACACTTCCACAAACAATCCCTCAGGTGGTTCCACAGCCTCAAGCATTTGAACCTATTCCAGTCCAAGTTCCAACACTAGTACCTTAGGAACGTCAAAGGAATCCAGAGGACCTGGAAGATGAAAGACAGAAGAAGATGCTGCTGGATTTGTAAAAGCTTCACCTTTCCTCATTCGATGGAACTACTAACTGCATCTCTACTGATCACCAGTACCAGGAGATGGAAGAGTGACTAAATGTGCTGAAGGTGACGGGTTCAAGATGAGTAGCACTAGCCACACACTATTTCAAAAGGCCTGCTCGTGTATGGTAGAGAATGATGCAGATGGATCCCAACACTAACGTTGCGACCACGACCTGGGGAGAGTTTAGAGAAAAATTTTACGACAAATTCTTTCTGGAGGCAACTCCCAGAAAGCTGCAAGAAGATTTCGTGAGACTCAACCAAGGGAATCTCACAGTAACTGAATACGAGAGGAAATTTACTGAGCTGGCCAAATTTTCTCATGAACTAATCCGGGAAGAAAAAATGAAAGCCAACAGATTTACACAGGGTCTCAAGATCGAGATCCGAAAGGTCATCATGACATTGGGCCTCCGAACCTACAAGGAAGTTGTTGAACGGGCCCTAATTTGGGAACAAGAGCTCAACTTGGAACAAAGGTTGAAAAGAAAGAACAAGCGGAATGGAAATGGAAAGGACCAACAAAGGACCTAGAAGAAAAGCAAAAGTTGTAAAGCTCCACAAAAACTGGGGTAGAACAAAGACTAGTCAAGGGAAGAAGCTAAGAGGCTAGGATTTTGTTTCGTATGCAAGCAAAAGGGGCATTTGGCAAAAAATTTCCCAATTGCACCAGCTCAGGCTTCCCAGCATCAACAACAGAATACTCAGGGGGGAAGTCAGAATGGGCGTCCTCAAGCATGACAGAATCAAAATGCCAATCAAGGTCAAAACTAGGGTCGTGGTCAGAACCAGCTCGGAATGGTCGCAGTTGAGACCTAGGAAGACCCCCTGCAATAGAAGGTACGTTCCTATTGTTTAATGTTGTTGTGAGACTATTGTTTGACTAGGGTGCCTCAAAATCTTTTATATCTGGAAAACTAGCTGATAGGTTACAACTTGTGACAAAAACAATGCTTGTGACTTTAAATGTGTCCACACCAACAGAACCATTGTGACTTCAAAGAAGATGTGTAGTTGCGACCTTAGGTTTGGGGATAAACTTTTAACAGTCGACCTTTATACCCTACCTTTCTATGAATATGACGTAATATTGGGGATGGATTGGTTAAACCAGTACCAGGCCCAGATAGATTGTCTTAAGAGATGGGTAACCATAACATTACCCTCTGGGGAGATCTTTAAAGTCAATGGGGATATGCGGAGACTACCAAGGAGTCCAACCCTAGCCTTGCTAAATTGCTTAGAGTAGACGGATGAGTTCGAGGAGTTCTCTAAAGAAGAACCTACTGACTTGAGGAATATTCACGACCTAGCTGTAGTTAGTGAGTATGAGGATGTGTTCCCAAATGACTTAACTGGACTACCACCAGCTAGAGAGTTAGAGTTCAAGATTGAACTTCACCTTGGAACGAACCCTATAGCCATACCTCCTTATAAAATGGTGCCAGCAGAACTAATTGAGCTGAAAACTCAACTAGACGAGCTCAGGGAGAAAGGTTTCATCAGGCCAAGTAAATCACCCTGGGGAGCCCCAGTACTATTCATGAAAAAGAAGGATGGTTCCTTATGACTGTGTGTCGACTACCGAAAGTTGAATCAAGCTACAGTAAAGAATAAATATCCTATACCAAGAATTGACGACCTATTTGATCAATTACGAGGAACCACTCATTTCTCTAAAATTGATCTTAGGTCAAGATACTTGAGGATTCGAGAGTCTGACATCCACAAGACAGCCTTTAGAACAAGATATGGACACTTTGAATTCACTGTGATGCCCTTTGGTTTGACCAATGCCTTGGCCACCTTTATGGATTTGATGAATCGAGTGTTCAGATAGTACCTTGACCAGTTTTTTGTGGTACTCATGGATGATATTCTAATCTACCCTAAGTCAAAAGCTGAGCACTTAGAACACTTGAGGATTGTACTAGAAACTCTCATAAGAAACTAGCTATATGCTAAATTCAGTAAGTGCGAGTTTTGGATG
The DNA here is from genome assembly GCA_030144865.1 of Tinospora cordifolia. Lineage (NCBI taxonomy): Eukaryota > Viridiplantae > Streptophyta > Magnoliopsida > Ranunculales > Menispermaceae > Tinospora > Tinospora cordifolia. Next base: position 10,242 of record JAJIYU010012530.1, on the reverse strand, counting down.
AGGACGGTCAAGTTCGTTGGCCACGCAGTGTCAACAAAAGGCATCTCTGTAGATTTGGAGAAAGTGGAAGCGGTTATGAACTGGAAGCAACCCAAGATAGTAACGCAAATTAGAAGTTTCTTAGGCGTGGCAGACTACTACAAAAAGTTCATTAAGGACTTTTCCAAGTTGGCAGAACCCATTACTATGTTGACCAGAAAAGGAGTTAAGTTCCAGTGGGATGAGAAATGTGAACGGTCATTCCAAGAATTGAAGACAAGATTGACTACGACTCTTGTTCTAGTCACCCCAACCCCTGGTGTTACTTACACACTATATATTGATGCCTCACTGAGTGGATTGGGCACAGTCTTAATGCAAGAAAAGCAAGCCATCGCTTTTGCATCAAGACAACTGAAGGTCCATGAGAGAAATTACATTACTCGTGACCTAGAGCTAGCGGCCATTGTGGTTGCCCTGAAGATTTGGAGACACTACCTTTATGGCGAGAAATTTGAGTAGTTTTTAGATCACAAGAGCTTGAAGTACATCTACACCCAGAAAGAGTTGAACCTCAGGCAACAGAGATGGATGGAGTTCTTGAAAGACTATGATTTTCAACTACACTACCATCCGGGGAAGGCCAATGTAGTGGCTGATGCCTTGAGTAGGAAGTTCCACAAACAGGAGGAAGAGAAAGGCCAGATATACCAGTTGATCGATGATTTTAGGGACAGTGTAAACCTTAACGAAAAAGAAGCCTATCTTTACAATATGTCTTACCAATCGAACCTATTACACTAGATCAGGGATGAATAGAGGCAAGACAAGTAGCTTGCTCAACTAATTGAAGGAGTCACGCAAGGAAAACATACCGACTTCAGGATGGATGCTGAGAATATCTTAAGACTCGGGGAAAAGATATGAGTGCCTCATCAGGGATAGAGTAAGCAAGTTATACTTGATGAAGCTCATCAAACTAAGTATACCGTGCAACCTGGTGGGGATAAGATGTACCGGAACCTCAGGAAAACCTATTGGTGGAGAGGAATGAAAAAGGGACAAAGCTAAATACGTCTCTAAATGCTTAACATGCCAACAAGTAAAAGTAGAACACCAAAAAACCTCTAGATTGTTACAACCACTTCCAATACCTAAATGGAAGTAGGATAACATTGCCATGGACTTCGTCAGTGGTTTACCAAGAAACCTAAGAGGAGAAGATACTGTTTGGGTGATAGTGGATCGTCTCACCAAAGTGGCTCACTTCTTGCCAATCAGATCCACAGAACAAGTTAGTAAGCTGGGAGAAATCTATATGAAAGAAATTGCCAAACTTCATGGCGTACCCAAGACTATTGTGTCTAATAGAGACACTCGCTTTACTTCACAGTTTTGGCAGAGTTTACAGAAGGAAATGGGTACTAAACTCACCATGAGTATGGCATTTCACCCTCAAATGGATGGTTAGTTTGAGAGAGTTATCCAAATTTTGGAAGATATGTTGAGGTCTTGCATTTTAGATTTCAAGGGGAATTGTAGCAAGTACTTACACTTGGCAGAGTTTGCCTATAACAACAGTTATCAGGCAAGCATAAAAATAGCTCCATTCGAGGCTCTCCATGGAAGACCCTACAGATCACCTACCTGTTGGGCTGAACTTGAAGATCAAGTATTAACTGGGCTATGCATGGTGGATGAAACGAGCAACCAAGTCAGGTTAATACAAAGGAGACTGACTACTGCACAGAGTCGTCAAGAGAGCTATGCTAACAAAAGGAGAATACCATTTGAGTTCCAAGTTGGGGATAAAGTATTTTTGAGGATTTGTCCTCATAAGGGTATCAAAAGGTTCAGATTCAAAGGGAAGTTATTTCCAAGGTTTGTCAGACCCTTTGAAATACATAGAAGAATCGGAGAATGTGCTTATGAGTTGGACCTACCAAACCGGATGACTTCAACACATAACGTATTATGTTCATCAATGTTGAGGAAATATGAACCTCACCCCTCTCACATCATTCAGTGGGAGGAAGTGAATATTCAAGATGATGCTACCTACGAGGAAACAACAGTTAGAATCCTTGACCATAAGGTATAGAATCTAAGAAAAAAGGATATTCCATTTGTAAAGGTGTTGTGGAAACATCACGGGGTAGAAGAAGCCACGTAGGAACTCGAAAGCGAAATGAAGACCAAGTACTTGCATTTGTTAACAAGGAATACCTAAATTTGTACAAATTTTGAGGACGAAATTTTTTCTAAGGAGGGTATGTTGTAACATCTCGAAAAATTTGGCAAAAAATTTAATGGATTTTTAGAAAATTATACAGAATTGATGGATAAAAAATTTGGTAAGTCCTAGTTTAGCCAAATAAGGAATAAAATCAATTTAATGGATTTTTGGTAGAAAATATATGAATATAATGTATAACATGGGATATCATAGCCAAAAATACAACGATATGTGCAATTTTTGATGAAAACAAGATTAGAAAGTTAATTGGAATTAAGATTTGGCAAAAATCTGAAAATAAAACATGAAATTCGGCTAAAAATAAAAAAACTTAAAACACATCCAACGACTACAAACCGTAGATCTAAATCTGATCTCACGATCCGATGGCGGTAAGACGATCGCACCAATGACCGAGCACACCGAATAACAAAGATCTAACGGACAAAAATGATTGAGGAAAAACGGACGGCTGCGATCAAAGCACCAAAACAAAGATCGCGAAGACGCACAGTACAACGCAGCGTGCGCCAATCTCGACCCTCCGATCAGATCCGTAGGCGTGTCTCGAGGACAATCCAAGGCACCGAAAAAATGGCCGAATTATAAAATACGAAAAAAACGTGAAAATCACTGAAAAACCAGTTGAAAATACCAAAATTTTGAGATAAATACAAAAAATTGATTTTTAAATTTTAAAAGAAATTTGAAAATTACACATTTTGCCCTTAAAATTAAAAAGTACGAAATTGTAGAGAATTTAGGTGTTTTACTCAAAGAAAAATCCAAAAGTTTCTATTTTTCCTCCTTTGAAAACCTATATAAAACCCCTAGGTTGTCAATTCCCTCATTCTAAAAAATAAGAATTAAAATTTCTTCTTATTTTCTCTAAGCATTCTTCTTGGCACCTCTTCTCATCTTTCCTTCCTTTTACTTGTATGTGAAGAGTTTTTCTCTTGAGTTGGGGAATTAAGTTGAGTGATCTTCATTGGCAGTAGTACGTGAGGGAATTGCTACCGAAATTTCTGAAGAAAGCGTTACAAGGTAGAAGTGATTTCTAAGGACACCCTTTTGTTCTTATTTAAATTTATGGCATACTCATTGTTTGTGTGTTTTTCACTGAAATCAAAGATTTTCAATTTTAGTTTCAGAATTTTAAAAGTTTATTTCAGTATTTCAATTTTGATTCATGTTTGAGCAATCATATCATCAATGCCATGTTAGTATCATGCTTAGGCTTTTACATTAAAGTATGATGCATATTTTATGAGTGTTTCATGAATTGATTAGGTATATTCTGAATTTTAGTTTGATTTCATATTCTGAAATTTATTTTATGAGATCATGATATGAGAATTAAGCAGAGACAATGACGATAATAACAATGTACCATCATAGTGGTCAAGGCGACACTATGGATGTTCTTTTCATATGAGTTAGGTCATATGGTTTTCAGACCTAAGTGCTTGAGGGTCGTATACGACAGTACCTTGTGAGTCACTGCGTGTAACGGGTTGATGCTGACACATGCCACTAACAGGTTGATGCCGAGTTGTTTGAAACGCCTAATGATTGCAAGTGTTTCAATAATGATTGTGTTATGAGTTTGAATATGAAAGATGGTTGTTCGAAAAGGATCCACTAGGCTATGTGCTCACTCCTTCCTTTCTTATTTTTTAGAAACGTGAAGCCTATGAAGCAGTTGAACATGGATAGTCCTTAGAAAGTTTTTACATTATTATTATTTTTTTAGAATTTTTAGGGCGTCTTGCCCAAAGTATTTATGTTTTTCTACTCAAAAGTATTTTGAAGTTTTTCACTGTAATAATTAGTGTTTCTTTGAGAAGTTTACTTTCAATTATTTTTTCTATTATGAATAAAATAGTCTGAATTTTTTTTTATCTCCTTTAAATTTGCCTTGATTTTATTAAAGTGAAAATTTTGTATTCTTGAATTTTTATACAAAGGCATGAGATATTGAAAAGAAAGGAACAAGTGAGTGTCACTTGTAAAGTACCACCAGCCCGACCCGCCTGTTGGTTAAGTCCACTGTCAAGAGAATGGTGGTCATGTGCAATGCTTAAAAATATAGGGGTTGGGATGTTACAGTATCCCTTTGGTTTACTATGATAGTACATGGTTATTAAATTTTAAGTTCTTACATTGAAATCTTGCATTCATGAATCATACATAAAAGAAATAAAATTCAGCGTATAAACATTTAAAAGCATGGAAACATCACATAGCATGTCTCATACTTTTGAAGTAAACTTAAGCATGGAACTAGGCATGGCATGTGATCATAAATGCCTAAACATGCATACGAGATAAAACTTAATTTTAAATCATGAATAATGAATCTAAAATATGAAAGTATGCATGATAAATTGATATTAAAATAGGCATAAACATGCTATCAATCTAAACAAGTAAAGTAGGAGTTCAAGAAATCTCATCCACCTTAGTTGCTAGTATGTGGAAATTCTAGAAGAGGTTACCTTCTCCCAAATGTCTAGCACTTCAAGCACACTCAAAAGGACTAAATAAAATAAACTTCTCACTTTGAGACACTCAAGGACACAAGAGAAGTGAGAAGGGGTTGCGAAAAAGAGGGCTAGAACAAGTCAAAAAGGAAGTGTCACCTCTTGCTTTGGGATGATAAGAATGAGAGCACTAAGGGGGTTTATATTGATTTTCAAGAGCAAAGGGGGACAATTTAGCATGTGCACACAAAGCAACTTTCCTTCACACACTAGAAGACAGTTTTGCATGGTTAGGGCAAGTGTATCTTTCCAATTTCCCATGGCGAGTACAGTTTGGCAAGTTTGGAGATTAGGGTTTCCTATTTACAATATATGGTCTATATTTGGTTTCCTAAGCATGTGTGAGCACAAATCAAGTTTGGAATGCTTGAAAGATCCTTTTTGGATGTCATATCAGTTCAGATTTCGGTGCTAGGAAACTTCCCTAGTTATTTCTTTACTTGGGCGTTGCTCTTAGTCTCATAGGATACATTTCATTTTCCTTTAGGTGTGCGACTACTTAGGGCTTCATGGGAATATTCAAAATCAACAACCTTTCCTTTGGATGTCCAGCATATTAGGGAGCATCCAAGGTTGAGAATCTTCTATTCTTGAACGCTTGTGAGTGCTAGGGATGGCTAGGGTTTCATATTGGGGATATGGTGGTCATTCCCCTCACATGTGCCAAGATTAGGGTATCTTTTAATTTAGGAAACTTTCCCATTCCCCTTTCTTTGGATGTTGAGAATGGATATGTTAGTGAGTATGTTAGCAACTTTACATGGGAGTCCAATCTTGGCGCCAAAATGAGAGTACGAAAACTTTTCATTCTTGGTTTTTCTCTTTGGCCGGCCCCTAGTTCATGAAATCTTCTCGATTTTTTTCCATGTTTCCTCAATGAAACTTTCTATTCTATTGGGGTGGCGGCTAGGTTTGCTCATGAGCCATTTCTAATCTAGGTTTTATTAAAAAGCGGTTAGGGTTAGGGTTATGTGAGCATGGGACATTTTCATGTGCACATAGCCTGGTGCAGATGATCATTTGTTATGTGTGCATGAGATCATTCTTTTAGGGTTTCTAAACAATGTGGGATGTTTCATGTATGTGCACATGCTTAGGGTGATTACACATTTTTGGGTCCACATGAATTTTAAATAAATTCATCTCTCATTTTGCCAGATTTTTGGTCCTTATCACACACTTTTGGTTTCACATGAATTTAGAAAAAATTCATAACTTTCAATTTGCTAAGTTTTTCCCCATTTTCATTTCTAATTTTTATTCCCTTAAGGTATATCAAGTAAATGAACTCTTAATTCAGCAAATGAAATGAATTTTGGATACCTAGGCCATTTGAGGAGTTCATTTCATTTCATTTTGTTCCTTTTTCCTAAATTTCACTCCCCTGGGAGGTTTTTGAGCAAATTTAAACTTGCCAATTGCTTTTCAAAATGAATCGGACTTCATTTATCATTTCATTTTATTTTGTACAAAATTTTAGGTTATTACAGTCGATTACTGGGTTAACCAATCCATGCCCAATATCACATCATGACCATGGAAAGGTAACACTCTAAGGCCGACAGTTATCAGTTTATCTCAAAATCTCAATTCACATGTACAAGTTTCCCAAGTAGCCATTGTAGTTCCTTTAGGAGTGGATACATACAATGGTTTCGGTGGTGTGAATGTCACTAATTGTAATCTTTTAACTAGTTCTTTTGACACAAATGACTTAGTAGCACCCAAAATAAACAAGATCTTAACGCCAACATTAACTATTAGAAAAATACCTTCAATAATCGGAGCTAGTTTTGCCTATCCATCCTTAATAGCAAACACCCGGGCCTAATTATGTTTGGCTTGCTGCTGCTACTGTTGCTGTTGTTACTGTTGTTGGGATTGCCTCTATGGTGGCTGTTGCTTTCCACGTCCACCTTGGTTTCCCCCCTAAACATTTTACCCTTGTATCCGTCTTTGTGGCCCCTAATTTTAACAATCCTTGGAAAGATGTCCCTTTTGCCCACAATTTTAACATGTTCTTTCTCTCCAAGCTTCCTACTTGTGAACTCTAGTTTGGGTATGCTAGCTTTGTGGCTGATTCTAATTTTATTTCTTTGGTTTCCCTTGGAACTCTTTGCAATTCTCAGTCTCTTGCCCTTGTTTCTCAACTTCTGCTTGAAGTTGACCTCTCACTCCATTAGTAGTGTTTTTTTCACTACTTCTCTATAAGTCCTCAGACCCATTGGGTTCACCACTCTGCGAATCTCAATCTTCAGGCCTTCTACAAACCTATGGGCTTTTATTTTTGGGTCCTTGATCAGTTCAAGTGCAAACTTGGCAAATTCAGTGAACTTGACCTCATACTCAAATATAGTCATGTCTCTCTGAGTTAACTTTATGAACTCAGACTCCATCTGTACTCTTATAACTTTTGAAAGTAATTTCTTGTAAAATCTCTCTCAGAATTCTTCCCAGTTCATGTGTTGAACATTGGTTTGGATCTGCCTTTAGCATCTACTACCAACTCCTAGCTGGTCCCTCAAACCAAAAACCAATGTGTGGCTAGTGTAACTCTACGAGGTCCTGTAGCGCCTAGCACATCTAGGTGCTCATCGAACTCTCGATACCACTGATCTACAACTATGACATCTATTCCTTGTCCTCAATTTCTTCCTGTGCCCTCTAACAGACTTGAACCACTAGCATGGGCACCGACTACTTTACCAATATCTATTATTGGGGTGGGGCCTGGTGCTGCCTGTGCCTATATTTGTGGCAATGACAATACTTTCATGATCTGCTCAGTGTCTCATCTAGTAATCTCATCCTAGAACTCTAAAGTTAGCACAACCCCAAACTGAGCCTCATTTTAGTTGACCTATGCCCTCTGCCCCTGTGGTTTAGCCTCATTAGATGCGACAATCCTAGCTATTTGTCTCTTGGATCTAGCTATTTATCTACAAGTAACAATTTATTCAATTGCTATAAATTGATTGAAGCAATCTCATGTATATACTTTGAGCATTTATCTCCGTCGTACTAAAATGACTTTAAATTCATGTTTCTAAGTTCCCTTTCGTTCAATGGCTTATTGGTTTATGCTTCTAAGTCCTTAGTGAGTGTGTTTCAAAATATCTTCCTCTAGGTAAAGGATTTTGAGCTCAAATTTAAATTTTCATGGCATATACATTTCAAGTACATAATAAAGCATGCAAGTAAAGCATTTACACACTTCATGACAAACATCACACTAGCATAGAGAAATTCCAAGCTTCTACCTATGCCTCTAGGTTCAAACATCCCATACCAATCTTGCCTATCGACATAGATTTCTACTCAAAGATCTCACTACACTTAAACAATTTTGGAAGCATCTTGATGTCCAAGGCTTCCCAAGCCCCACTACACTTGAGCATCCCTTACGAGCCAAGCATAGGGAAACAAGTTCATCCAAAGCCACCAATCACTCACCAAACATGGTCTATCAATCACCGAGTCCAAGATTCATTCATATTCCCAAAGTCTTATGTGTCCCATACTACATAGAAACCAAAGATGCATGATCTTCCCGATCTCGAGTCCTAACCAAACAAGTGTTTTGTTTCACATGTTATCAGCCTCTAGATTATGCCCTAAAAGCTTTTATTTATAATTCATTGTGCAACCTTGACAACACCAAAGCTATACCTAAGGTCTTTCCTTAAATCAAAGTATGCAATGTCTCTACTGCCCAATTGCTCCATAGGACTGGCAATTCATAGTCTATATTCTGGACTCTAGTCAAATGACTTACTGATGAGCCACTAACTGATGACTAACTAAGCTACTCATTGAGTTCTATGTTAATATCTCACTAGACTGATACCACCTTTTGCATCAGTCTGAACTTTTACCGACAAGTTAATGACTGAACTCTTTCCCAATGAGCTACTAACTGAGCTCTTCCTAACGAGCTACTAATTGAGCTCTGATACCACCTTTATAACACCCTGGCCTTCGAATCCTGTTGTATTCGCCGCTAACTGGGCATCTTCATCTCTCACCTCGAGATGAAATCACATCAAACGATGTAGTTACTTCCGCTTTCAATATTCGGGAACTGGGATGTTACTTGTCTTCTTTCCATTCTCACACCATCCCAATAAAATATTAGAGTGCAAAAACATAAATAATACTATCATGCATAATTTAAAATAGAGATGACATGTTTAAAAATAATTACTTGATTAAACTCTGAGAAATATGAAATATTCAAACCCTGTGTTTGAGTTCAAATGAGTTGAATAAATGATACCTTGCCCCATGTCTGAAGTCAATAATCAAAATGACCAAACATGAATTACATGTGGGTCCCACACCCTACAAACTGGTAGACAACAAGTATTCTACTCCTACACAACCTCAACTATGAGGTATATCATGACTACAAAAATGCAGCTCCTCACTTATCAACATAAGTGTCTTCAAGGGTTACCAGAAAATAGATTAGTGGAGGGGAGCTCAAGAGCCTAGTATATCTTACACAAAACATCTTAGGCATTATAATAGTCAAGATACAAACATGCAAGCACTTATAATGCATTAAGTGTTTCAATGATTCAATTATTTAAGTTAACATTAAAACCAAAAGGATTTCTTCTTTGCATTCCAACTTAGGTTTGGAGTATTCAATGTAATGCCAAAAGGCTTATTACATTCTCGAAACCCTATCTTGAGGTTGATGTCTCACTCGATTATCAAACCAAAGAGTGATCTCTCTTAGATTTACAGTCCCATTTCAATTAAAAACCCACCTAGGGCTAGGAATACCCACGATGATGTTGGACCTGACTACAGAATCCTCATCATCGCGTTGATATGTGGTTCATTCATTTCATCGTCTTAATTAGTAACCACAAGCATTTTAACAATTTCAATATCCAATATTGATGGCAATAGATATAAATAAACAATTCATCATGCTTATAGTCACATAAGATATAATATTCATTACATTGCATGCATAGCATGGATTTTAAACTGTAATAAACATTCATACAAGGTATCGCATGCTATGAATCCACAAAAAAGGCAACCAAGCATTGATATAAGAAACATACATTTCTAGCATGCTTTTAAATAATGGATACCGGTAAACACACAATCATGTTTCGTATTCAAACTAAAATAATGCTAAAGAGTTTCACTTGTCACTTCCACTTGAATATTTCTGTAACACACCGTATTTTAATTTAATACGTAAATTATGTCAAATAAAATTAAATGCGTATAAATACATGTATTGTATAGATTACGTGTGGACGTACGTGTTAATCGTGCAATCGTATTATAAATACATGTTACGTGTATAAATTATTTAGATTAAATTATTTATTTGAAATATAAATATTAAAAAAAATGAAATTGCCATATGCATAATAATAATATATACATATATAAGTGGAGGTAAATAAATTGGATTCATGTGGTTAATATTAGTGGGTAGGTTAGTTAGAAAAAAAA
>JAJIYU010012529.1:0-14511 GCA_030144865.1 Tinospora cordifolia | reverse complement strand
CTGACCGCGGTTGGCAGCAAGACGCTTGTTTTTTAACACTTTTCCGCGCACGTTTCTAGCTATCCGAATGTTCTAATAAATTTTATCTTGATTAAATATCATATAATAATAATTAAAAACAAGTTTCCACTCATTTTTATATTTATTTTAAATTTTTTTAAAAAAAATTCATGTTGACGTGGACAGATTACAAGTCTTAGGGTGATTACACTTTATTACTTGCTCGACCACCTGTCAAGTAATTTCTGCCATCATCTCTGGTGATATTGCGCCAATGGGCACTGCTACTGCCATGAGCGCCCTTTGGTCCCTCTGACCAGACTCATCAGTGTTTCCTTCCCTCATAACATTTTCTTGAGTTCTTGCTATTATCTACAAGTAATAAGTCATTTTACTATCTAATAATATGTTATAACAAAGAATCATAATCTCAACTCCAATCAATCTGAGTATAGACGACCCAACTTCTCTTATCCTCGGGATACAAAATATTTTTCCAAACTTGTGATGATAGCCTATCTTTCCTGGATCATTTGTTAAGTCTATTTCCTCGTGTTGTCATTCATGCTATCATGACGCTAGATTCATGTTTCTAGGTTCTCAATTTGTTCAATGACTTATTAGTTTATTCTTCTAAGTTCTATTTGAAGATTTTCAAGGTCCTCTAATGTTATTGGGTACAGGGTTTGATTTCATGATCACATTACATGTGATATACATATAAAGTTTAAAAAAATATAGCATGTATCCAAACAATAATTTAATCATTCAACTACATAATTTCAAACCGCAGTCACACATGTAAGCTTCATTGAAATCAAAATAATAAACTAAAACTTGGAAATTACTTTCACCTTATGCACTTAATCCATTTGATTTTGATAATCAAAGCTCCTTAAATCTTCAACCTTGAAAACCAAGACTAATGGGTTATCAACGATTTCTAATATTATTGAATCATAATCTAATGATTCCTTACTTTATGGTTCATAATGGTCAAGAAAATCACCCTAGATAAGTTTAAGTATGGGTTTGGGTCTGATTATTGTGGTAGGAACAAATATTATCGCAATAACTAGTGTGAAAGGATGAAAGATTTGGGTTTACATGTGCACTACTGCGGTAATTTGAGAATGTACATTGCACAACCGCAGTAACCAGTAGGCAACTAGTTTTTTGGGTTGGTTTTCATCATTGCTACGACCATAGTATTCTCCTAGTTCGACTTCTAGGCTTTGAAACATGAATTTTAGATTGTGATCGGGTGGTTATACCTCTGTTGAATTTTCAAATCTCCTTGATTGATCAACATGCCTTAAAGAAATAGAATTTGTGCAAAACTCTACTTTTCCAAGTTTCGACTACTCTAATTGTGAAAGAGATGATAAAAGACTATTGGAAGCGCAAGAAGAGAATTGTTTTGTTCTTGTTGGGATGAAAAGAATGGTGCCCATACTTGAATTTACATAGAGTTTCCATGGGTAGCTTTTGGCAAGTTTGGGGTGTCGTCATTGTAGAAACATTTCTAAAATCCTTCTTTGCATGTTCCCCACATCCAAACAATGGCATGTATTGATATTAGAAGTTGTTAATACATTTTGGAAGCTTCCTAGAGTCAATTGGCAAGTTTCTAAAATTTTTCACACATGTTTATATGTAGTGTCGCGGTAGTCAAACTATGTTTCTAATTATTATTGTGGTAGTCATTTCCCATTAACACAATAACCAGACCAATTTCCATTTTCAGTTTTTCCACTTATACAAGGCATTACCTAGGTAATCAAAGAAGAATTTTTTGTATTGTTTTGTTTTTTTTCTTGTTTGTCGAGTTTTTCATATATCGAATTATACATCATTTTTACTTCAATTTCATTAATTTTTCAAGGATTAATTTTCCCAAATAAATTTATTTAATTTTCCAAAAATTCTAACAAAATCTTAGGGTGTTATAGGTTTAGTCTTCGATAGTCTATCTCATAAACTCATTGATAAATCCTTCATCTTCACAAACAACAACCAGTGTTCCCCATGGTGACTCGCTCAACCAAATGAATCCTTTCTCACAGAGTTCATCTTGTTGTGTGTTTAGTTCGATCAACTCAGTGAATGTCATTCAATATGGTGGAATGGCTTTTAGATCAGTTTTGGGGTACACTTCAATCTTAAACAGTACTTCTTGTTGTGATGGTAGTCCTAGTATATCGTCTAGAGAAACCTCTTGGTAATCCCTTATGACAGGGATATCTTGAATCTCAATCTGTAATTTAGTAGAGTTTTCATCAACAAGCTGCTTGAAGTCTTTGCCTTGAGTCAGCTCTATAGCAGTGTGATTCTCCATTTCTCATAGTTGCTTTGAGTCTGGTATTGGGTCATCCAATCCATGCCCAATGTCACATTATACCATTCAAATGGAAAGACACATAGGTTTATTGTAACCATTTTGTCTCCAAACCATAGTTCACAATCACAATTCGTTCTAAAAGATACAATAGTTCATAAAGGTGTGGCTACATGCAGTGGTGTTTGTGACAGACCATATACTAGTTGTACTTTATTCACCAAGTCTTCAAAGATAAATGAAGATGTAGCACCAAAATCAAACAACATTCTGATAATAATGTTAACTAACAAGTATGTACCTTCCATTTCTAATGCAATTTTAGCATGGTCATCTTCCATTACATACATTCGAGCCTAGTTCTGGCCCTAGTTTTGATTCTACCCTATTCCTTGTGGTTGTTGTGGTTGAGGATGTGTTGTTGTGGTCTTTGTTGAGGTTGACCAACCAGATTCCAGATGTTCCCATATTTTGTACCAATGGTTGTGGCTATTGAACCCGTACCTTACACTGGCGAAAGTGTCCTCCATTGACCACGTATGTAACACAAGCCCTCCCTCTTAGCTTGTTCTTTGTCGACTCAGGCACAATTCTATTGTGCTTATTGTTATGGTTTTCTACTAAAACTATTGTTAGGGAGGTCTTGCTCCTTGCAGTCTATTCCTATTTTGCACCAGGTCCTAGTTCTATGGTGCCCTATACTCTTCATTTTTGTTATGCCTCTTTTGTGAGGCTTTCGCTCCCTACTCCTACTGCGGATGCTTGTTCCTATTCTTCAAGACCTTTTTGAAGTTAAGGTCTCACTCTATCAGTTGTGTTCTAACCATTGTTTCCATAAGGGTGGTCAATCTCAATGGAACTACAATCTTCCTTATTTCAACCATTAGTCCTTCAACAAACCTATTGACATTGGACTGTTCATTCGTCACAAGTTCTAACGCAATCTGAACAGTTCAATAATTTTTTTCTCACATTCAGATATCGTCATAAACATCTGAGTTAATTAAATGATTTCTAATTGAAGCTACATAGTAAATGCCATAGAGAAGAAGTTATCATAGAATAATGTCTTGAATTATTTTTGAATCCCCATGGAGTTATCCTTGTTTGGGTCATTCATTATAATTTTCCACCAATGATAATAGGTCCCACAAATTGGTGTACTGCTACTGCTGCCACCCTAGGGCCAATGGCCCCTAAAGCATTGAGATGCTTATTCATTTATGAAAACCATATGCCAGCTGCCATATGATTCGATTTTCTTTCGAAGGTACTTGGACATAGGTTCTAAAACTCAATTAGCAGATTCCTCTACTCTTTATCATCAAGGATAAGTCAGTCTGATACTATTGGATCATTCAAAAATGAGGTTTGATGAGCTCGAGACTGGGGTTGTAGTTGTGGTTGTATTAGAAGTGGATTTTGTGCTTGAGGTAGAGCCCTCATAACTCGCTCTATCACCTGCCAAGTGATCTCTGCCATCATATCTGACAATAAAATTGTTCTAGAGCTGCTACCATAGGTGCCCTTTGGTCCCTTTGACCAGATTCATCAATGTTCGCTTCCCTCATTGCATTTCTTTTAGTTCTTGTCATTATCTGCAAGTCAAAAGTCATTTTAGTTTCTAACAACTTAATTTGATACCATTAAAGAAAAGAAGTGGAATTCTCCATGTAAACAAAGAATTTTAAGGTCATTACTTATTTCAAATCAATTTCGGGTGCATATAGATCCATTTTCTCCAAATTGGGATACAAAAGGCTTTTTTGGACTTGTGATAATAGCTATCCCCACTATGTCCATTCCTAGGTCCTTATCACTATTTGTAACCATAACGACTGTCTATCATTCACATATCTTTCATGCTATCATGACTCTGGATTTGTGTCTCTAGGTTATCGATCTATTTAAGTAACCTAAGTGCATTCTTCTAAGTTTTGTTCAAGGTTTTGTTTGAGCTTTTTTTTAATCCTCTTATGTTTGTGGGTACATGATTTTTGGTCTCACGTGATAATAATTAAAATAGTAATAACAGCATACATGCTGCAATATTCAACCAAGCATACCATTCCATGCTAGCATAGAGAAATTCTCAAACTTCTACCCATGCTTCTGAGTTCAAGTCTCCCATTGGTCCCTTTGATCAAACAATTTCGCAAATGTCTTGATGACTAAGGCCTCCCAATCCCCACTATTCTCAATCGTCCCACACCAGCTAAGTATAAGAAAGCAAGTTCTTTTAAAGTCATCGAACATTTACCAAACATGGCCTATCAATCTTTAAGTTCAAATTCTTCCATATCCACGAATCTCTATGTGTCTCATACCATGTAGAAACTAGAGATGAAAGGTCTTCTTAATCATATGTCCTAACCAAACAAGTGTTTCATTTTAAAATACACTTCAATTTCTAACTTATTTCCTAAAGATTTTTATTAATGATCCACTATGTCATCCTTGCACCTCCTATTGAGCTGCAATGAAATGCATCTTGTGATATCTACAAGATTCTATTTCTTTGGGGCTATCACTTTCTAGGCCACATGACTTCTCTATAACATGTTACACAAATGTTGATTGGGCTAGTTGTCCTGATGATCGACGAAGTACAAGTGGTTATTGTACCTTTCTTGCGCCTAACTTGATTTCTTGGTCCTCTGCAAAATAGAAGGTGGTCTCCCAATCAAGGTTAGAATATGTGTATCATGGCCTTGCTAATGTTGCTACCGAACTGTTGTAGCTTGAGTTTCTACTCGATGAACTTCACCACTCAACTGCTTCTCCGCCAATTCTTTTCTGTGACAATATCAATGTTCTTCACTTAGCTGTTAATCCTATCTTTCATGCGCGAACCAAACATGTGGAACTTGATTATCACTTTGTCTGTGAACATGTTGTAAATGATGTTCTACACATTCAGTATGTCTCTTCTTATGATATGGCTACTGATACTCTTACAAAACCTCTTCCTTCAACCCAATTTTTGTTCCTACGTAGCAAGCTCGTAGTCATTCCCATGCCGCTTAGCTTGAGGGGGACTGTTAAATACAATGCTCAAGGACGCACTGAATCAGCGACGTCCACACACATTGCTATAATAGAATGTTGTACACTCTAAAAGAATGTTATATGCTCTAGTAAAATGATACATGGTCTGTCCAAAGATTGGGATCAGCCAATAGATGGTGTACATGTGTACAGTTTGTTAGACCATTCTTTGTCCTTTGCTCTATAAATAGAGTCATATACTTATACAGAAAATATAGATTCTGAATTCCTCTTAATAACACAATATATTTCAAAACATCTATGTTTTCTCTCTTCCTCCCTTCTTCTTCTTCTTCTTCTTCTTCTTCTTCTTCTTCTTCTTCTTCTTTGTATTCTTCTGTTAGTGTTTTATTTGCAAGTTTACAGCTATTCCTTTAGTTTTGCTAATATTCATTCCAACCATCACACATTTTTATTATTTCTCAACTATTTCATACTACAAAATGTCCACTGCACCTCCGTAACCACCATCATTTTCTTTTTCCTTAGTGTCATGTTGAAGAAAAAGTGTGCCACTTGCATATTGCAAATGAGAAACTTCCACTTAAACAATTAGACATACCCCACCACAAAACCAATTACCCTATCATTTTCATAAGCCCTTTCATGAGTCTACTTGAGACATTTACCATGATCATCATGAAGAGAAATGGAGAAAAAAATTACATGTTTGCAACCCTCTTCATACTACGATTTTGCTTATTTTCCTTTCATGTTCATCACAAAATCCTAAAAATCTTAATCAATAGAGCCAAAAGCCTTTGGAAAAATTATTTTGAGTTTTATCAACTTCCACCACTTCACTCACAATGAGGTCAGTATCTAGAAGTTCTCTTCCTAAATGAAGGCAAATCTAAAAGGAGTAATATTCTTATGCAAGATTATACAAATTCTACTTGCCAACACTTGGCAAATGATCTTATAAAGACCTAACCAAATTAATTTGCCTCTAATTTGTGGCGTTCCAAGAAATTAGTTTCTCAGGGAAATATGTTTCACAAGTTCTTATAATAAAAATTACATTATGAAATGAATAAGCTATCACTTTATAGGTTCATCAATTGCACACTCTCATGGTTAATGATAAAAATTTCATTGTGGATCCATCCAATCTATGGGCCTCATCACCTACGCTATAAAATAGTGTTATCTTAATCTCTACTTCAAGATAGACGTCTTAAAAAAAAACAACACCCTCCAAAGAAAAAGGGCCTATATCAAGGGAAAAATACATTTCTATACAAAAAAATAGAAATAATTACATAAATACCACTACTTTCATATACAAAAACTTAATATCAAAAACACTAAAAACCAGGGAAAAACACATTTCTATACAAAAAATGTAATAAATTACAAAAATACCATTATCATTTTTATACATATAGCAAAAACTTAATAACAAAACTACTATATTCTTTATGTGTTAAGAATAACACTGATATCTAGTATATGAATTGTATAATATTGGTATACATTTAATATATTAATACTTTATAATTACAAATATCAGGATTAGTTAATTTAGGTAGTATACCTATATTTGGTATACAAATTGTATAATATTAGTATACAGTTAAGATATTACTATTGTAGTATCAAATATCAAGATCAGTTAAATTAGATAGTATACCAATATTTGATATACAAATTATATAATATTAGTAAACAGTTGTTGCCCATTATTGCTACTATATTATACCAATATTTGGTATACAAATTCTATAATATTGGTATACAATTAAGATATTACTACTGTAATATCAAATATCAGAATCAGTGTAATAGCTTGAAAAAATTGGCCTCGGTTACTGCAATAATCAAATACATTATCACAATAGTGCGTGACATTCATAAAAATTGTGATTTTCTCTTTTAATGCACGTGACTAGATCAAACTCGCCACCCACTATTATTTTACGCCCAACTAATAGATGAGGATGAGGAACATAAGTTGGATGAGATTATATCAAACATAATCTCAAGGAATTCTAGATAAACTAAGCCTCATTTCACCAAGAGTCCTAGCAGCACCTCTATAAAGAAGTAATGAGTTTTCTTGTTTGCTCCACTTTTTAGTCGAATTTTACACCTCCTCTCAAGCCCTAGTCATTCCACAAGAGAAAACGAGAAGAATAGCACCCGAAAGCTTGAGATTGACGCCATAGACTTCTGTTAAGCCAATTAGAAAATACTATGTTGTTCTCATTTTTTGATTTGTAATGATTTTCCCCACCTTTGTGAGAATTAGTTTTCTAAAAATCTCTCAGATTCATATTGGTTTTTCCACCATTAAGAACAAAGCTTGAACCATTCCAAAAGGATCCAAGGGATCGTTGTTACAATATAAATCATCAACAAGTTATTCCAAGCGATTTGCGAAGGTATAACATTTTTACCTTATCCTAGTACCTCACCCTTGTATTTCAACACTAAATTGAAGATGTTAGGGTGTTAAGTTCATGGGAAAAGAAGGCATGGAAGAAAACATCATGGATTGCATGATTGCAAGCTGGTTACCGTGGTAATTCATGTTACTACCGCGATAACACATCTATTTACAATCTCATGCATAGAAATACCCATTCTGGTTATCACGATAATGCCAATGATTACCATGGTAGTGTGTCTTGTCCGTGATTATGCATTCTAGTTACCGTACTAACCTCATGGATTACTACAATAATATGTTAAATTTTGCCCCTCGTGTCTTGCGTATGCTTTTGGTTACCGCGGTACCCCTTTCTCTGTCATGGTACACAAAATTAAACCAACACATCAACCTTTCTAAGGGACCATCCTTAATACACTATGGGTTGTATTGGGTAAATAATCACTAAACCATGTTTTAAAACGTTATATATTGCTTTAATCCTTAAAGTTAATGGTTTTTATCTTTAAAAGTTAAAGGCTCGAGACGAATTGGGATCACAATACAAGGGTCCAAGGGAATCAAATATTGAGGTGGAGATGATTATCCCGCTCTTAAGTATTATTTTGGTTTTTAAATACAGAGCATGATTGCTTGTTTTATTTCATATTTAGAAGCATGCTAGGGATGTGATTATAAAATGTTTGGATGATTGCATATATGGCATACTATTGATAGCATATTGTGTGACCTATGTATGATAAATATTGTTTCAAAAATATACTATATATGCCATATGTTGAACAACATGCCTTGTATGACTTTATGCATAATTACTTGCTTTCAAAAGTACATGTTTTATAATATTTTACATATTCTTATCTTTGAATCTTGAGATTATTGAGCATGCAAGATATTGAATATTTGTCGTCCCACCTAACAAAGATGATTAAGAATTAGAACCACATACCAGTGTTATGTCATTGTGGGTGTCCCTAACCTAGATTGATTTGTTGATACTACTAACATGGTTAATGATAGTGGTGAGATGGAATTGAGAGTCATAGGTGACCTCACTTCTAAGTTAGGGTCCTGAATAGATAATGGGCCCTTGGGCATTACCTTTGAATGATACCCTAAACCAATAAGGGGGATAATGAAGATAGTCCTTTTGGTCTTAACGACAACCTAAAATAATTGAATTGTTTGAATCGCCTAATATTTGACAAGCATGTGCATGTTATATATTTTGACGTTAATAATGCTTGAGATGTATTGTGCATGATCTACTAGGCTTTTGAACTCACCCCACTTCTAATTTTTCAGGTGATCAATGATGAAGTTTATTTGAGCAAGCAAGACCAATTATTCATTAATAGTAGTAAATGACCTTACTGATAGGTTCTTTCAAGTCATATCTTTTATTTATGACATTTATTCTAGACACATGTCAATGTTAATGACTATGTTATAGTTTTTATTTTATTAATTGAAACTCGGCCATGGGGTCTTGAGCTTAATAATCATTTTGATTTAAAGTATTTTTAGTTATTATTAATCTGTTTTTTAGCTGGTTTAATTATGTAATCTGTTACACTTTGGAATATGGTCTAGTGCAACCAAGAAATCAAATGATGTGTTTAACAGTAATATCTTGGTTTTTGAATAGAGAAATGAGACAAAAGCAAGTACAAATGCATATATGCCTGTAACTGTGAGACAAACGTATCAATTGTGAATGATTCAAAAATCGAGGTGCTATAATTAGTTAAACTATATGGTATATCAATATATGGTATGAAAACTATATAATATTGGTATCTAGTTGCTACTCGCTTCTATTATTACTTTTATTACTGCTATTGGAAACAGTCTTTTGTTTGCATATCATTCTGATTTTTCCATCTTTCTCTTCTTCTTCTCAATTTATAGTTCAGTTTGAGAGGGTTAGGAAGCATTAGTAATAGTGGTCCTAGCGATTGACGATGCCACTAACCTGCTCAGAGAGAAGGATTTGGACCTAATTTTGATGCTTGGTAGTCTTGTGATTTCTACACCTGTCCATTCACACAAGAATGCATTGCAGAGTTGCGTGCAGCATGCGAAGCTCTGGTTCGCCAATTCTAAGCAACAACAATGACTTCGACAACAACAACAACGGCACAGCAGTAGCTACAGCAAGGGGCAATAGAAGCGACCCAAAGTAGAATAACAACAGTAACAACGAACAACGACGATGGCATTGAGGCCACGAACCAGTGGCATGGAATAATCAACTGTCCCTACTTCAATTGATGGAATTTCGGGAAGCAACGTCCTTAGATAGCTCATTACAGTTAGATCGAATTGAATTAATGCAATGATCACAACCGCCTTGCTCCAATCACAAGGAATTGAAAAAAAAACAAAATTTCTTGCCTTAGAAATATTCTTCAATTCCATTTTCTTCTTCATCTTCTTTTTCTACTTCTGTTATAACAAATTATTTTTAATAATCCCAAGTTTTAATTGTAACCAGACATGGCGAATCCCGACAACACAAAAATCAATAGAATTTGAAACTTTGGCGACACGAAAAGACGTTGAGGCCCAATCATCATTGGCTGTAGGATTTGGTCTATCATTGATCGTGAAAAGGTGGAAGAGAGAGGACTTATTGAAGAAATGGTAATTGGTACTTAGAACTTTGACGCTCTTCTTCTCTTTGCTTTCTTTCTTAATCATGGCCACTAATGAGCACAATTACGAGCAGAATTTTGATGACTATGAAGAATCCAAGTGACTTTAATCTGAGGATCGATTGATTGAATACAAGTGACTTTAATCTGTACGAGCAGCATGCAAAAGCATTAGCAAGCAGTAGTACCAGCTTGGAGACCATAGTAGAACAAAAAAGAGAAAGGAGTAGTGCGTAGGTGTGGTGGCGCAACAGCTGCAGTTGCAACAACAATGATGGCAACAGAGCACGGTGCAATAGTTTTAGTCGGCTAGGGCACTGAGAGAGTGAATGGAGAAACTGATTAAAGTGTTAATATTTTTAAAAAATTGATATAATTGAAAACTTTTAAAAATGAGCAAATATATTTGATAATATTTTTTAAAAGTGATATTTTCTGTAAGGCACTGAGAGAGTGAATGGAGAAACTGATTAAAGTGTTAATATTTTTAAAAAATTGATATAATTGAAAACTTTTAAAAATGAGCAAATATATTTGATAATATTTTTTAAAAGTGATATTTTCTGTAATTTCTTCCTATATCAATCCATTCATCATCCATGATGGCATCTTAAATAAACATGAATACTTTTCTGTAGAACGAGAACAACTTTGTAATACCTTAAACACTTTGTACTCAATTAAATAAAATTTATCATTAATTCAGTGAAATTTGAGTGCAAAATGAAATCGGACTCATTTCAGGGCTAAATTTGGTAAGTTTTAAAAGTCTTATTTGGTGACACTTAGGGATCCAAAATAACCTGAAATGAAGCAAGTGACTTGAACCGACCAATTGAACAACATATTTGAAAAGCAACTCAATTGGTCAAGAATAGGGTTTTCACTTGCCAAACACCCTTCAGGGGGGTCCAAATTTAGAATAAAGGCATTTAGATACTTCGGGGAAACGAAATGACCTAAAATGAAACAGGATGACATGAACTAACAAAATAAATAACATATCCAAAAATTAGGACAATTGACCAAGATTTGGATTTTCATTTGCCTAGTGACCTCAATGGGTGCTAAATAATGAAAGTTTTTTAGGGAAAATCACCTTAGGACAAACGATACCTTAAAATGTGCATTAGGTTCATAATTTCTTGTAAATAAGGAGATATTAATTTTTATTTGATTTTTGTAAAGCCATGAAATCATGGCCATCCTAAGCTTGTGCAAGTCACATGGGTGGAACACCATGATCATGTGCACCTTTACCCTATCCAAAGCTCCATGGGATGTTTCCATTGTTTGAACCCTTGTAGAATCATCCCATGGACCACACAAATGATTTAGTATACTCACTTATATGAAGCATCACCTATGGATAGAAATCAAGACAAATGATCCCATGTACCAAGGAAAGTGATCAAGTTTACCATGCACCTTAGTGACGTTTACCACATGTGTGTGCTTCACATGTGCCTAATTCCCAACTTAGAAGTTTATAATGTCTAAGAGATGCTCGCAAGAGAACCCTAGCCATCATATTAGAGAGCTTCCATGAGGATTTGCCAAATGAAAGAGAATGTAAAAGCTTCCTAAATCAAAGATTTGCTCCCATTTTGGCGCCAAATCAAGACTACACAAGGTGGTACGCGAACTTTGGAGTTTGGACTGAATTAGAGAGTTTCCTTTAACCTAGATTACAATCTTAGACTATGATATGGTGTCCTTTCAAAAACTGATAGCATATTCCTCAAGTTTGATGCCCAAGAATAGGAAATGGAATATATGCCATATTGTGTGTTTGTGTAATGTGCAAACAAATGACCAAATAAGAAAATTTTATAAACATCTTTTACCCACTAGGGACGTCCCCACACTGATATTAATAACATTCTAATTTTGAAATTATTCTCTAATATTGATCAAGAAATAAGATTGATAATCAAATCTAGACTCATAAGAAATTGGAAAGCAAAGTGGTCCCATGAACACAAATGCTAGCTGTCACCTTTATCTATAGAAACTTGTCCAAATTTTTGTAAGCTACCAAGCTGCCCAAGCCTGCCCTAGGACATCCCATATGCTCTCTGAAATTCTATATAAACCCACTCTAGGCTCTCATTCCTCTCATTCTAAGAACAAGAGTTGAGATTTTCTCTTATTCTCTCTAAGCCTTCTTTTTGGCATCCCTTCTCACTTTTCTTTTCTCTCTTGTATAAAAAGTTCTGATTCCAGTGTTTTGGAGAGTGTTTGAAGTGATTTTTGCTCGTGTGTAAAATTGTTAGACATTGGGGGGAAGCTTTGCTAAAAATTTTTTAAAGAACTACTACTGAGGTAGAGGGGATTTCTAGAACTCCTATTTTACTACTTCAAATCTTTAAGGCATTCATGTTTGCTTTCAATTTTTCAATCATGTTTTATTGTAGATTTCAACATTTTTATATTATAGTTTGAAGCATGTTTGATCAAGTTTTATTTTCAGTTAGCATATTTTTATATTTCAAATTCATGTATGATAGCATAACATGCTTAGAAACCATACTTAGGCTTATTTTTTAGTTTTTTAACATGTTATTTATGTTTTCCATGTTCTCTTGATTATTTAAATTCTAATACCAATTATTATGATTTACTATCATATTTATTTGAATTTAAATATGAGAAAGTGAAGATAAAAACCACGTACCATCATAGTAGTCTAAGTGATGCTGTGGTTGTTCTTTACATATACTTAGTATATATGAGAAACAACACTAAGTATGGATGTGTTTCAAAATACTTTGAATGTGGGCATGTGACCCTTATTTCTAGTGGAATGTGATAAAGATGAATTGTCATTCCATCCTAGAATAGGAGTATTTTAATAAAGAACATTAAGGGCATAAAACCCCTTTTGGTCAAATATACAACACTAACAAGACATTGTTTGAAACACTAAATGGTTGTAAGTGATTGAATTTGGATGTACTTTTGATTTGAATTAATAATTTAGTAGTTTGATGAATGATCCACTGGGCTATGTGCTCACCACTCTCTTTTTAACATTTTCAGGAAATTGAATATGATGGCAATAAAAATCTAATAGTAATTATATTTAGAAAGTTTCTATTTTTGGAAAGTTCCTTTTTTTTCAATGTAAGGGCATGTTGCCCACTTTAGATTTATTTGACTTCCGCTGAATTTTAGTTCAATTTTTTAAGAGCTATGCACTCTCTTTAAGTTTTAGTTATTCGAATTAAAGCATGTAATCTTTTACTTATTTGAATATATAAGAGTTTAAAGTTTGTACTTTTTTATTTTATTAAGTAAATAAAGAGTCAATATTTCTTTCATCTTGATTGTAATAGTCTTATTAAATTTAAAGGTAAATAATTGGGTTGTGTGCTCATTGAAAAAATAATAAGACTTGAGATAATAGAAAGTGATGCAAATTGTGTACTTGTAAATATAACATAAAACCCAACCTGTCTTGTGGTTGAACTTAAACCTGTTTCTAGGGGGTCGAGGTGTTACAAACTTAGACAATCTCCTCTACAAAAAAGTAAATGAGGCATATATATATATATATATATATATATATTGTCGGGACCCCTTCCCTAGGATGAAGAGCAAACCGACCGGCACAATGTCCCAACAAACTCGCTCGCAAGCCGAGCTTGCCAAGACACTGTTAAGCCTCAACATACAACACCACATCACACACTATCAGAGTAATCATAAGTAATGCAGAAGAAATCTAACATATGAACACTAATAAGAACTTCATATTTCCAAAACGGGTCATTACACAT
The DNA here is from genome assembly GCA_030144865.1 of Tinospora cordifolia. Classification (NCBI taxonomy): domain Eukaryota; kingdom Viridiplantae; phylum Streptophyta; class Magnoliopsida; order Ranunculales; family Menispermaceae; genus Tinospora; species Tinospora cordifolia. The sequence continues at coordinate 294 of JAJIYU010012529.1, read as the reverse complement.
GTGTAGCAACGGGAGAAACTATTCATTATATACAGGCTATCCTCACCCCTATACATGGTTCTACCTCTCAAAACATAATAACAAAAGGAAAAATACAAGAAGTCCTACCCAAAAGAGTAAGAGAGGGCAGTCCTACGCGATGACCACCTCCTTGCCTTATCCGCGGCTGAAGAACCTGAAATATTAGAGTAGTGAGCCTAATTGTCCACGGCGGCTCAGTGAGTAATGCAGTCTAATTCAAACTTAAAACAAGTATTCCACAGTTAAAACATGTGTCATGGATGCATGAACAAT
>JAJIYU010012528.1:0-14488 GCA_030144865.1 Tinospora cordifolia | reverse complement strand
TCGGATTAGTATTGGGACCTAGGATAGATAAGCACTCAAAAACCATAGGGGATTAAACCATACAATAATCTGTTACATGAACAGAAAAGTAAGGGATTAGTTGACTGACCATATGAAGGACATTTGAGCTAAAATTTGGTGAAAACTTCCCTGGATATGTCAATGGTAGGAGTGCCAAATTTCAGGGCATTCTGAAATTGGGAAGTAGGTTAGTTAATCCACTAAATGACTGCTTGTCACAAGGTATACGGGATTCTTATAATCCCTGTTATTACACCTAGAAATCCTAGTAAATGATATTCAAAAATCACGAAATAAAATTCTAGTGAATTCTTAGATATAATAGATCAAATCAGAAAAGTTTTATACAAATCCAACGGTTGGATTGATCACAGGAAATTTGGAAAATTTACTGCCAGGAAGTGTGAACCCAGAAGTCCCTGTGATTCAACTGAAAATTCTGAGATTAAATTAGATGGGAAAACCTCTATGGATTAGATTGAAATTTTGTGAAATGATTTCTACGTATTTCTAGTTTATGTCTACCAAATTTTAGAGCAATCTGATATAGATAAGTGGGTCATATTAGGCAAACAGTCACTGTCTATCATACAGAACCTGAGAACACATAGTCCCTGGAATCTTAGCTAAAAATACTATCAAATGAAGTCCTCAAATCATGATGTAAAATTTTAGGGAAGCGTTAAGGAGTCTGGAATAGATCTGAAAAATTTGATGCAAATCCAATGTACGGATTGCCTGCAGAAAAATTGGAAAAATTGTTGCACAGTTAGGGCCTTAAGCTAAAAATGTGACTAAGTGTTGGGATTTGAAATTTTGGACCAATTTTGGCCCTTTTGACCCAATCTTGACCCAAATGGCCTACGTTGAGCCAATTTGGGCATGGATTGACCTAAGGTGACTAGGATGACCGCAGTGACCAGAGTTGACCAGAATTGACTAGGTCTGACCGATTGACCGAAATAGCTCGGGTCGATCAAAACTGAGTTGGGACGGTGGTATTAGATATTGGGCTATTGTACGGATAGAACTGAGATTGAGTTTGGATTGATGCAGATTCGAGAGGGTATAGCGGAGCTGGGCCGGTTGTCGAGGGGACATCGGTGCACAGGACCCGAGGTGAGTAGTTTGATTCAAGTATTCTATAACTTTTATTCCTCGCATAAAACTTGTATGAATTGACATGGTTTGAATGGTTTCATGGGACTTAGATACATCTGGTTGATTTTGAGATATGTAGATGTACACGGGTAGTGAGATCAGAAGCTCGAGGTCCGAGCGCGAAGTCAGGGTATACGATGAGATGAGACTCGAGGTCCGAGCGCGGGGTTAGGGTGTGTGATTAACATGCCTAGCTTTCAACCCACTCGAGTGATGGCACTTGAGGACCGAGCACAGGGTTAGGGTACTCGAGGGGTACACCTAGCTTACGACCCGCTCAAGTGGCCAATACGCCTGACCTACGACCTGCTCGAGCGATGACCATAGGTTGGGTTTTGTTGAGCTAACCTAGTCTAGATATGTTTTTAACTGGCATGAATTTAAGATGGTTTTTTTTTGAAACTGTTGCACTATTTATAACTGTTTTCATACTATGTCATGCTTTCGAATGTCACATCATTTTATTGCACATGCATACATGCGTTGTTTTGGAATATTGGTTATGGTTGACATGCAAATTTTTCTACTCACTGAGCCACGTGGATTTTAGGCTCACTACTCTATTACTATTTCAGGTTTTTCAGTGGCAGACAAGGGAAAAGGCGTAGTGATTGCCTAATTCCCTAACGACTCCTGCCTTAGTTTCATTTTGGTCTTCTCCTTTTCATTTGAGGTTGGGCATTGTTGTACTAGTCTTAAATGGTTAAATATGTATTTGGACAAAACTAATGTAAATGAAATGCTTCCGCTTTAGTTGTCGCTTGCTTTTACTTCTAAGCGTTCCAGTTATTCTAATATCGTCTAATTGTGTGAGATTTAGAAAGGGCTTAATAGTGGTCGGGTGAACTTGACTTGGTGAGAGGGTTCATCAGGCCACTGTGCCGGTCGGGCCGCCCTTGGCTTAGAGAAGGGGTCCCAACAAAAAGAGTGTCATAACTCTATAGGAATAATGTCACAACACCACACTCAATTCCCTGGAAATTTGGCATCAACAGCTTGGAAATATAAATTTCAAGACATTAAAGAACATCAATGATATTTCAACATCCAACCATAACCCAAGTACTCGAATTATTACACATGGATCTATTTGGACCAATGCAAATTGAAAGTATTGGGAGAAAGAAATATGTGTACGTATGTGTTGATGATTTCTCTAGATATACCTGGATAAACTTCATCAGAGAAAAATCAGAAACATTCAACATCTTAAGGAGTCTGTGCAAAAAAATTGCAGAATGAGAAAGGAAGTTACATTCAAAAGATAAGTAGTGATCATGGTAGAGAATTTGAAAACTAAATCTTTGTAGAATTATGCAATGATCAAGGGATAACTCATGCATTTTCTGCTCCTAAGACTCCACAATAGAATGGAGCTGTTGAAAGAAAGAACTGCAGCCTACAGAGATGGCGAGAACAATGTTTTAGGCTACAAGTCTTCCCACAAAGTTCAGGGGTGAAGCTGTCAACACTGTAGCACATATAATCAATAGAGCTTACCTACGATTTGAAACAGCTGAAACACCATACGAACTATGGAAAGAAAGGAAGTGTAATATAAGTTATTTTCATATCTTTGGAAGTATCTGTTATATTCTGAATAAGAAGGAACACTTGAACAAATTTGATGCAAAGAGTGATGAAGGCATCTTCTTAGGATATGCCACCAACAGTAAAACATATCATGTCTTTAATGATCACATTCAACGTATGATTGAGTCTTTTAATGTCACTGTGACTATGGGAAGGAAGAAAAAATACAAAATGTTGATCAAACTGAAGAACAGATGCTGAAAAATTGTGCAGAAAATAACGAAGAATCTGATAAATAGACTTTTGCAATAGTTGGCGAAACAAAAGAACACACAAATAGCCAAGTAGAAGCAGAATCTGAATTTGTTTGAAAACCATCACCCAGAGTTCGACTAAACCACACTTTAGATCAAATGATAGGTGAGCTGAACGAAGGAAGACAACTCAGAAATATTCCTTGAAAGAATTATAGAGAAATGATACATTTTTCTTGCTATACATCTTTGATGGAACCCAAAAGTATTAAGGAAGCACTTCAAGATGAAAATTGGATAACTGCCATGCAAGAGGAACTGGAACAATTTGAAAGAAGCAAGGATTGGGAGTTAGTTCCTAAGCCTATGAAAGTGAATGTGATTGGGACAAAATGGATCTTCAAGAACGAAACAGATAAACACGGGAATATTACAAGGAATAAGGCAAGATTAGTAGCACAAAGATACAATCAAGTAGAAGAGATTGATTTTGATGAGACCTTTGCTCCAATTGCACGTCTTGAGTCCACAAGGATACTGTTGGCTATTGCATGTGCTTAGAAAATTAGGTGACACCAGATGGATGTCAAAAGTATATTCCTCAACGGATATTTAAATGAAGAAGTATACATTGAACAACCACAAGGATTTGAAAGCTGTGAGTATCTAAATCATGTGTACCATCTTAAAAAGGCTTTATATGGGTTAAAAAAAGCCCCCCAGGCATGGTATGAACGTCTCTCAACTTTTTTAATCAAAAAAGGCTACTTTCAAGGTAAGATTGACAAAACACTTTTCTTAAAATTTGTTGGTAAATAGTTAGTAATTGCTAAAATCTATATTGATGATATAGTATTCATATCTACTTCATCTAATCTTTCTAATTAGTTTGCTGAATTGATGAGGGAAGAATTCGAGATAAGCATGGAAGAGGAACTTACTTACTTCCTTAGACTTTAAATTAAACAAAGTACAAAAGGTATTTTTGTCTCTCAAACTAAATATGATTGAAACTTAGTTAAAAAGTTTGGTCTAGAAATAACACAACATATGCGAACCCCTATGAGCACTAGCACTAAGATCTTTAAAGACTTAGATGGAAAGAATGTTGATCAAAGATTGTATAGAAGTATCATAGGCAGCCTTCTCTACTTAATTGCAAGTCGACCGGACATAAGCAATAGTGTAGGTGTATGTGCTAGACACCAAGATGCCCCTAAAGAATCACATATGGCAGTAGTCAAAAGAATAATAAGGTATATCAATGGAACCACAAAGTATGGAATCTAAATGTCAAGTGATAGTAATCTCGATCTAGTAGGATACAACGATGTTGATAGGGCAAGTAACATTGAGGATAGAAAAAAACACAACTGGCGGATGTTTTTATATTAGAAATAATTTGGTGGCCTGGATGAGTAAAAAATAGAACAATATCTCTTTATCAATTGTCGAAGTAGAGTATATTGTAGCAGGAAGTTGTTGTGATCAGTTATTGTAGACGAAGCAAATGCTAGAAGACTATGGAACTAAGAATGACAAAATGATTTTGTACTGTGATAACAAAAGTGCCATATATAGATATATCCAAAAAGTCAGTTCATCACTCTAGAATGAAACATATCAATATTAGATATCATTTCATTATAGAATTGGTGAAAGATAAAACAATAGTTCTGAAGCATGTGATCACTGAGAATCAACTTGCAGCCATATTCATGAAACCTTTAGATGCAGTTAGGTTTGAAAAAATGTGTGCTTCATTGGGCATCTGCATTAGATAATTTTCTGTTTATGCCACTCATTATATATATCTATATATCTTATATATTTTTTGTGTTGTTATTATTGCTGCAAATCGATTGGTGTGTTTAAGCATTATTTCATATTATGCATTTAATGGATGGTTCATGTATCTGCTTTTGGTGGGTGTTCATCATTAAACATGACCTAGGGCATTCCAAAAACTCTTTATTATTTAAGCCGTGCCCTTTCTGTTTCCGCAAAGTCACGCACAGTTCTATTCATTTTCTCCCTCACTCTCTATTTCCTTGTTCTATCTCGATCCATTGTCTTCTTGAAGCATAATGGTTTCTTCACGGTTCAAGTCAGGTAGAAAATCAGTGCCTTCAGTATGATTCTCTGATGAGTTCAATCCGAGACCTTGACGATTCAAAATAAAGGCCTGAAAGCCTATTCGTCTTGTTTTTGTATCCATAATTTTAGGAGATGATGTCTCGATTGCCAACGTGTTGGCTCAAATGTCTTAGCTTCATTAGGTTTCATCGAAACGATCTCATAGTGGATCATTGTTAGGTTTGAGTCCTCCAACTCTATTTGCTTCCATTCCTGATTAGGATGTGGGTTCCTCAGACCCATGTAAGGATGACCTGGTCACTCAACAGACACCTTTTTGACTCCACAACCTTCTAAGGAAGAACCGAACCAATTAGTTAGTGTTCATGCATCCAAATCATCATCTGTTTCTTGTGTCGCTAAGAAAACACATGCGTCTCGACCCAAGTCCACCAAGCCTCCACCACGCTCATCACCGGATCTTGTCACTGAACAACACCCTCCTGGACCCACGCCCATTGGTGATGCAGTGTATGCTTCATGTGAGGCTCAACCTCCAGGGTCTAGTGCAAAGACCTCTCGGCCTCATACAAAGTTTTTTCGTGATGAACCAACTTCTTCAATTACTCCTCGGTCACCCAAAGTCCAAAAAATCAAGGCATTTGATGCCAAAAGCTCTCTATTTATGATTTATCTAAAAATCTTTTGTGGTCTCAAATTCGATCAAATCCTTTTTGGTCGAAAGAATTTTCAATCAGTTCGATTTTGCTAAGGCTAACCTGGTTTCCCTACTGGAGAAACAATAACTGTTGAAATCTGTCACATGCCATTCATTATATTCTCTGTCCTTGGTCAAAATATTTTATGCTAATCTCTCTTCTGTTGTCACTGATCCTCAGTCTCCTTAGCACCATGTGATATATATTTATGGTCAAGTCATCTCCTTCTCTCCCTCAAACCTCACTGAGTTCATCGGTCCACCGTCTGTTGAGTGTGAACTACTACATCCTTTTAATATCAATGTAGATATGGATGAAGTGGCTCCCGTTCTCACATGTGACCTAGAAAGGACATGGTCTAGTACAGATGGCCTTAAAGCTTCTCTTCTCACAGTCAAACACTCTCTTCTGTTTCAAAAGCCCTTGCATGTTGAATGCCTACTACTCATAATTCCACTGTGTATAATGATCGTGCAATTTTGCACTATACCATTAGTACTGGCTAATCAACGTAGGACAAATCATGTTTGATTCTATCATCAAGACAGCTGATTCTATTTTCAGTTAAAACAAATTGCTGCTTCTATGCACAATGACTACTTATTTTCTCAACAAGTATAAAGTTCACATTCCTACTGCCGACAGAATACTAGTTTAGTGAGAGATTTAGATACTTAAAAAGCTGCTGGCTTTTCACTAGGTCGACATTGAGGGTGAGTGGACACGTATACCTCATACCATCAATTCTGTTAACGTGCCTACTGAATTTTCGAACCACCAAAGCTATGTAGGATATCTGAAAGCTCAACTGGCTTACATCACTATTGAACAACTAAACATTCAATCCATTCTGCACAAGTTTGCTGATGATGATCAACCTTGACATTGTGTGTGCAAAAAGAGGGAGATAGTTTAGGAGAATATAGGACATATAGTTTTACCATTTAGAGTAGAATTTAGATTCAGTTTCAATTTCTACTAAACAATTTCTATTATTTTTTTTTCTACTCATGTGGTTCAAAAATTATAATTACATCTACGAAAATCTTCTTTCTCTATTGATGAATTGTTTGCTTGTTTGCTTGTGGCTGTTCATCGTGGGCTCGTGTGTTTTGCACCAAACAATGTCAAAGGAAGAGATTGTTAGGAATTATGTGTATAGACATGTGATTGATTGATTTATATTTTTTGTGTTGGAAATTACATTAACTAATGGTTCATAATAGTGTAAGTTATGAATAACATGTTCAGTTGGTTTTGAAATTTTTGAAAACTGAATATTGATGCTTTTTGGAAATAAAATATTGCATGTCGATATTCTTCTAATTTTTAGAAAAACAAAATATTGTTTGTAGGACCCTTTTAGAAACTAAATATCATGTTCTGCTTGCCTTTTAGATATTGTTTGCTATTCTAAAAATTGTTATTGCATAACTTCCATTTTGAACTACAACAATTAGAACATGTTTTAAAACTACATGGAATGTTTTTGAAATTGTCTGTACACCAATTTTTGAATATATAATATTAATTTACTTTAAGAAATCATTCTTAATTTTAAAATTTGGTTTTACAGAAACTTTTCAAATATAAAAAAAATCTTTCTTATCAACAGATTCCATATAAAATCTTGCAATGTTTGAAATAGAATCTTAAAATCTTTTTGCAATGCATTTTAGAAATTATCAAGTTGATTTTCCTTCAAAAGATTTCAATCTATACGCATTCAAAAGGTTGTAAAAGATCTTTGTTGTTCATGGAAAGAAATAGATTTTCAGAAATTTATCAATCTGTCGACTGAGCTCACAATATCGCAACATAGTGCATCACACAATCTGCCTAGAAAATGCCCAAAATTTATGTTTGCTATGGAAAGCCTACTAACTACATTTTATATATTTTGTGGCGTTCAAAGCTTTCATGTGCACTCGAAGCTACAAAGAAAATATCGTTTATACTTGTAGGAATCATTATATTGAGTGTTGAAAGATGTAATTCTTTTATTCTTGTTGTTGAGTGATCATAAGATTGAGACAGTGTTGTATTTTCTGCAATTAGTTTTTCAGCAAAAGGCTGAGTGTTTGCTAGTAGAGTCTGACAATATATTTCAAGACGTAAGAATGTTAAAAAGGTTCCTGTTTGGGGTGTGCTACTGTTGGTGTTGTTCCTGTTGTAAGGTCGTGTACTTTGCAAATGAATAGTGAAATCATTTTCCCTAGGCAAGGCCTCAGCCTGCAGACATGTAGGCTTGTTGGCTGAACTGCGTAAACAATTTTTGTGTCCCATTTATTTATAATACTGCATCTTTTTTACTGTTGCACATCATTCTATTAATGTTCATTAACTGATTTTAGTGACTCTAATTGTTTCAATAAATCAAAAAGATAAAAAGGTCCATAGACTCTTAATCTGATAACATTGTTGTTAAGGTAAAAGTCGGACATTGATGGAGTATGCTCGAGAGTACTGCTTTTCTTTTTCTTTTTCTTTTTTTTTTAGATAATTTCGTTTTCTTTTGGAAAATTAATGCACGGAATTTAACATATTTTTCAAATGCAACACAATAATTATAGGCTATTAGAATTAGGACCAAAGAAAAATTGAGACTTTTAATAAGGTAAAAAGGTTAAGTACGACTTCAATGGGCATAAGAAGAACAAATGGAGACCATGCAAATCAGCTACTATTTTCTTACTTTTATGTTAATTTAGGAGAAAGAAAACATTCATTTATTTATAAAGGGAGGAATCAAACTTCCAATAATGTCATGTGAAGGTGTTTGAATGTAAGTCGGTAGAGCTAGCCAATGTTTACTGCATTATATAATAGTCATAAAAATCATTTCAAATTAGACAAATTCTTTGTCCTTGCCTAGAAATTTCAAACCCTTCATTTTTCTATTTTGGCATGCTAGGTTCACGGATTGATAAGAAAGTTTGTGTAATAATGGTGTAGAATTTGATTTCGTTTTAATCTAGGTATTATCATTCGCCCAAAATAAAAAAAGGATAATATAAATTAAAAAAAAAAAAAAACAGAGATAAAATATGTTTAAGTACACATTCAATGAGTACTAGCGATATGTTATATATATACGAACACAGATATTGTTGCGTCCTTTAAACAAGAGATCGGGTAATTTTTACCCATACCTTTTTATTATCTAGCCATCTCATTTTATTTGCTAACTTCAAGATTATAAAACTAATATTTCCATCTCTATTCTCACCTAAATTCTAATTTTTACCACTCTCATTTTCATCCTTCAAAACCCTAAAGCTTTCCCTCTATTCTTTCTTGCACATTGATTTAAAGGCTTATTAGTCACAATCCAACAAATTCTTGTAAAAAAAATCTATTTATTTTGGATTCTAAAAATGGTCCGACTCAAATAATAAGTGTAATTTTAAATCATAAATAGACAAGTAAAACATAATTTTAATTATATTGTATCTAAGCCAATTTTAATGCCACACTATTAGGTTGCATGTTGTCTTCATAAAAGACAAATAAAAATGGTGAACCAAGACATTAAAAATAGGTTTTGGGCCAATAGAGTTGGATGTTTGCACATTTATCTAAATTTAATGTGGCAAACCAATATTTTCTATTCGGCCCATCAAAGTGAAACACATTTGTCCACTAGGACAAACGTATATATACTTCTCTTTTGGGTTTTCGAAATCCATTTTTTCCTTCATTTGCTTTTTGGATGGCTGTCGCATAATTATGCTCTTATGAAATAACAACCATGTTAGCATTTTTTGTGTAGACATAGTGTTACAAGGCATGACATGTGACCATGTAGGATTTACTATTGTTCTCGTATCTCATTAGATTAGGGTCATCGTTCATAATGCATTAGAAAAATCTTATCTTAAGGAAACTTTCTGTATGTATTTATATTAGAAGAATAAATGAAGTTTTTTAAACTAAAAATCTTTTTCTAGAAGAATTTTGGTTTACTAAATTGGCATGTAATTTCTTTTTAAAACATTATGTGTGCAGTTTTGAAAAATATCATATGCACGATCTGGGCAAGATTTTGAATTTTAAATAACCTTCTTACTTCTATTTGCAATGTGATTATCTCATATTAGATATATAGCTCACCATTTTAGAAAGAAAGAGAACATTCTAGAAACCCATAATACACACAATACCTTTTGAGATTTACCTTGTCATTTCTACACTCAACTGTTATATAACTATGTCATGCAGTATGTGCAATGTCAACCCAATAGATTTTGCTCCTACAAAAAGTTGTGTGCTTTATTGACACATTTTAGTGTTTGTTTGGTATGTGTCCTTACCATGCAGGTTCTTCCAATATTCACTACAAGAAATTGATGATATAATAACGTCAATTTGACAACGTGCATTGTTAGGAAATAAATAACCCGCAAATGTACGAGATCACTATGTGGATCTACTCCTCTTAGAAGTCGAGGATGTGAGCATCTTCACCGCTATGTGGTCCTTCATCTTCAACAATGGCTCGGTCTTGTACCAAACAACGCCCGCCCGTTTGCATAGCTCGGTGATCAAGGTGGGATGTAGCAGACCGACATTTGTTCTGTCTATGGCTAATCTGATAGAGCTGGAAATAATAGTCCCAATATTGATTGGGAGCCCCTTCATGATACAGTAAACTAGGACAACTCTTTCAACAGTGACTCGGTTAATGGCTAAAGAAGGAAAAAAGATTAGCACAAACTAAATACAGCCAAACCTTAGCCTGTGTGGTGAAAGTAGTCTTCATCAAGTTCACAAGCCTGTTATTGTAGCAAATACACGAAGCCCCCTCAACACATAGAGTCCTCAATACTTCATCAGGATCGAATCTCGGCAGCAGATTATAATACTCGTCCGGTGTGTCATTCGGCAAGCCATATACTTCATTAATAACTCCTGCATTGAATGACACCCACTTCCCCCGTACCCAAATAGAAGTACCCTCTTTGTCTGGGGCATTGGCATAAAATTCTTGAACCACAGACACCACCGTGTTTCCTGGTGCTTGGATCAACCTATTCCAGATGCAGGCCGCTATCACAGTGTCTATGCCCAATTCACACTCCTCCGTCATTAGCATGATACCTCTCTTCGGAATCAAATGTCTGTTTGACCTTATAATTGTCAGCCTCTGCTTAGCATTTGCAGTTCTGAATCTATTTCTGTTTGACAGAGGCGGAGGAGGTGCTTGTTGTTTGCCTTTTGATGCAGGTAATTTCATTCTTGGAGGCCTACAATCACAGAGATTTACACCAAGGAAAACAACAAGATTCATATATATAATAGCATCTCAACCATTCAAAATTCTCAATACATAGCTCTAATACATTATCTCAGTGTTATTATATCAATCTTATTCAAAAATCATGCAACATTGAACCTTGTACTAGTTTGGATGATGAATAAAATTCAGAATTTGATGAAAAGGCACCACATTTCATGAAACAACACATATCAAACATTAATAACACATGAAAATGGGTGTGAACATCCTTTAGTGCACATATGAATCAAATAAATGACATTCTTAGAATCAAGATGAGAAATAGATGAATCTTTGATCTAAAATCACTATGAAGGCAATCCTAAACCATTTCAAACCATCTAAACCATTTCCAAATCATTTTGAACTATCTAAACCATCCTAAACCATCTAAACACTTGAACAATTGCAAGAACTAGTAAGAAATCGAAGTTAAACACTTACATTTTGATTATAGGGTGATGAAAACTTTGAAAACTTGAAGAAGAATTTCAGACGTCACACAAAATTTCAGAATTTCCAACACACAATTGAGCAAGATTACCGCAATCCTCACTTTATACAACGCATGGACCGCGATCCATGTGCACAATCATGGCACATCTTGAAAGTCACTCGAACTGGTGACCGCGGTCCACAGTTTTTCACTGTGAGTGAGGACCGTGGTCATCAGCATTCTTCCAAAACATACCTTCTGTGGACCGCGGTCACTAGGAAACCACTTTCTGGAGACTGCGGTCTTCATATTGTTGCACCACATACTATGTTCTGTGGACCGCGATCATTAGTGCAGTGTGTTGTTTATTGGACTAATGACCGAGGTAATCATTTTATGGACTGTGGTCTACAGTTTTGTGGACTCTTTTTTAGCAATTGTAAGTGCAAATACACAATTTCTCTCTGAAAAACTAACAAACTGACTTAATTTGTAATCAAACCAATTCCTAAAGTGGGTTGCCTCCCACTCAACGCTAAGTTTAACGTCGTTAGCTCGACGAGGATACGCTGCTTCAATTGTTAAGGTGAACCGTCTCCACCATTTGCTTTTGACCACTGTAGAATATTTTGATCCTGTAGCTGTTTCTTGAAGCTATTCTTATCTTGAACAACATCGATTAGCTCTTTCATATCTGGTTCATCTTGAATGTGTGCAGATCTAGGCTTTACAATCTCTCTCTGATTACCATCTTTCTTAGCCGTGTCTTTCTTGCCTTCTGGCCCTCTGGTCAGGGATTCTGACGAGCTGTAGATGTTGAAAACAACCTGTTTGTCGTTCATTCTCAATGTGAGTTCTCCCATGGCTACATCTATAAGGGTTTGACTAGTAGCTAAGAATGGTCGCCCGAGAATCAATGGTGTCTCCCAGTTTTCTTCCATGTCGAGAACTACAAAATCTCCAGGAAAGATAAACTTATCCACCTTTACTAAAACATCCTCAATAATACCTCGTGGATAAGTTACAGAACTGTCTGCAAGCTGAAGGATAATATTTGATGGCTTGATTTCCAGTAGCCCCAACCGGCAATAAATTGAGAATGGCATGAAATTTATACCAGCTCCCAAATCACAAAGAGCTTTATCAAAGATCTGAGTGCCTATGCTACAAGGAATGGTTAAACGTCCCAGATCTTTCAATTTTTTAGGCAGTTGTCTCTGAATAATTGCACTGCTCTCTTCTATCGACCGCACTGTCTCATGACATGACTGCTTCTTAGAAAAACTGTATGAACGGAGTAACGCAGGTGGTGCACTATGTTTGCTGCCTTGAATATTAATATCAGGTTGTCTATGCTCCGTTTTCTCATCAATGATAGATCCTAAATCAGTAGACTCAATAAGGGCTGACCCTTCAGAAATGACAGGCTCATTAACCATCATAGGAGGCTTAGAGGTGGTGTGCTTTCTCTCCATTTCACATACACTTCTTATAAATATTGCATTGCAGCTCTCCTTAGGGTTCACTTGAGTGTCACTTGGAAATGAATTTTGTTGCTTGCTTGACACTATCTATGCCAACTGCCCTACTTGAGTTTCTAAATTCTTGACAGTAGCATTTAAATTCCCAATTTGAATTTCAAGTCCAGAAACTCTAGTGTCATTCTTATCAACCCGGCCAGTCAGCTCTTTGAAGAATCTTGTATGCATATTCATCATCTCATCTAGTTTTTCCTCCAAGAACGGCTTCTTATCTTGCAAAGGTTGTTGGTTGGCAAAACCTGGAGGCATCTGAGCATTTCTGTTATTTGTGGGTCACTGGGAATACTCACCACTACACTTGGTTTTATTCAAGACAATAGTTTTTTTATTCATTACTTGATTTATTTGAGTGTAGTGGTATTCTCAAATAAATCAATTAATGAATACAAAAAACTATTGTCTTGAATAAAACCAAGTGTAGTGGTGAGTATTCCCAGTGACCTTCAAATAACAAAAATGTTTAGATGCCTCCAAGTTTTGCCAACCAACAGCCTTTGCAAGATAAGAAGCCGTCCTTGGAGGAAAAACTAGATGAGATGATGAATATGCATACAAGATTCTTCAAAGAGCTGACTGGCCGGGTTGATAAGAATGACACTAGAGTTTCTGGACTTGAAATTCAAATTGGGAATTTAAATGCTACTGTCAAAAATTTAGAAACTCTAGTAGGGCAGTTGGCACAGATAGTGTCAAGCAAGCAACAAAATTTATTTCCCAGTGACACTCAAGTGAACCCTAAGGAGAGTCGCAATGCAATATTTATAAGAAGTGTACGTGAAATGGAGAGACTACACACCACCTCTAAGCCTCCTATAATGGTTAATGAGCCTGTCATTTCTAAAGGGTCAACCCTTATTGAGTCTACTGATTTAGGATATATCATTGATGAGAAAACGGAGCATAGACGACCTGATATTAATATTCAAGGCAACAAACATAGTGCACCACCTGCGTTACTCCGTTTATACAGTTTTTCTAAGAAGCAGTAAGGTCATGAGACAGTGCGGTTGAGAGAGGAGAGCAGTGCAATTATTCAGAGACAGCTGCCTGAAAAATTGAAAGATCCGGGACGTTTCACCATTCCTTGTAGCATAGGCACTCAAATCTTTGATAAAGCTCTTTGTGATTCGGGAGCTGGTATAAATCTCATGCCATTCTCAATTTACTGCCGGTTTGGGCTATCAGAAATCAAGCCATCAAATATTATCCTTCAGCTTGCAGAGAGTTCTGTAACTTATCCACGAGGTATTATTGAGGATGTTCTAGTAAAGGTGGATAAGTTTATCTTCCCTGGAGATTTTGTAGTTCTCGACATGGAAGAAAACTGGGAGACACCATTGATTCTCGGGCGACCATTTTTAGCTACTAGTCAAACCCTTATAGATGTAGCCATGGGAGAACTCACATTGAGAATGAACGACAAACAGGTTGTTTTCAACATCTACAGCTCGTCAGAATCCCTGACCAGA
>JAJIYU010012527.1:0-14511 GCA_030144865.1 Tinospora cordifolia | reverse complement strand
AAAACCTAAGTGGAAGGGGTAGAGTGGTATGGGACACTTGAACCTGAAAGCTTAGGTGGAAGCTTGGAACCTGGTTGTGCTAGCTTGATTGTATGATTGTGTGATATGCATGCTTTATTACTTATTGTTTTGAAACCAAATCTTTTACCCAACAACATTAGAGGATTTTGAAAATCCTCAAAATAGAACTTAGAAGCATAAACTGATAGGCCAAAAAATAAATCGAGAACTTAGAAACATAAATGTAGCATCACATTAGCACGAAAGGAACAAAAATCTGATAAAACAGACACGACAATTAACTAATGAAATGATAGTTATTTTCTCAAGTCTGAAAAAGCAGTGTTATGTCTCGAAGGGATTCAAACTTTAAACTCAAGTAATTAGACACTTTTGAGAAAATTAAAAAAAAATTTATAGATGGTTACCTTGATGATCATTTTATGACTAGCAAAGACTCACAAAAATAAATTGCGCTATTTACAAGTAGTGCAGTTGGACTGATCCTTTGGGAAAAAAATGTTCTTCATTTTAGATAATGAAATCATTTTATTACTTTCAACCCACATAAATACAATCTCGTTGAGATATATAGTTCATACGAGAAAAATACGAAGTTGGATAAATCTGGAAACCTTGGGTAATTCGTTCTATTTACTATTCCGAAAAGGTACGAAGTTGGACAATTCTGTCAACCCAACGTTGATGATCATGTGCCTCAGATTGCTCTACCCAAGATCTTGATAAAATTGGATGATCCGGATTATTGTAGTTTATTTGCTATGATACCATTTAAAGCAACAAAAGTAATAATAAAAATAATAATAATACTGGAAAAAAAAAACATTCGACCTTTCAATTTGATTTTTTTAGGGAGATTACACAGTAAATCAAAATAAAAAAACAAACAAACAAACAAACAAACAAACGGAGACAAGACCAAAGTTGATGCAATAACTTTCCCAAAAAAGAAAATCAAAGGAGAACTTCTTCTTCGTCTCATTTTCCTTCTTCTTTTTCTTCTTCTTCTTCTTCTTCCGTAGAGAGGGTTGTTGTCACTGATGAGATGAATAGTCTCCAAAACCAAGATCTTGACTCACTGGAAAGAGATCTTCTATGCATCCACTTTCCAACCTTTGAGGACCAATGCTGAGATCATTAACTACTTCATCCATAATATTAACATTGCATGATGATAATAAAGATGATAACGACAACAATTGCTCACTAGCCCATAACATCCCATGATCCAGCTCTCCCATAAACCTGGATGAAAACCCTGCATTATTCAACATCAAATCTGATTCTAATAAAGACCCAATATTATTTGAAGCATTTAAATCAGATATAAGAATGTTGTCAAGGTAACCGGGCACGGTGGTAGTAGAAAGATCACAATCAATGGGATTTGAGTTTGAGTTAGAAGATGGCCTTAAGCAACCCTCAAAAATCATGCTCTCCAAGTGCTCAAATCTTGAATCATCTAAGCAAAAGGAGTTATTGATGTCTTTGTTGGCATCGGCAGGAGATCCATTTGATGAAACATCATCACGTGTATCAAAAATAGATGGAATGGGTGACAACAAAGTACTAATACTACTAACATTAGTAGTACTAGTATCTGAAGTGTTGCTACTAACATCATTGCTAGGAGGTGAAAAAGGACAGAGACAAGCAGAGTTTTGACAGTAAAAGAAATTGGTTCTAGCCAGGGAGCCCCTCAGGGAGAGAGCAGCTTTGTCATAAGCCAGAGCAGCTTCAAGGTCAGTCTCAAAAGTTCCAAGCCAACGTTTTCCATTAGTTATACAAAGCTCTACGGTGTATTTTCCCTTAGGCCGCCTGCTTACACCAACAAACCTTCCTGGTTTCCTTCTACTAGACTCTATGAAAACCTTGTGATCACTAGAGCTGCTAGGATGAGATGTAGTCAGTGTAGATTGGATTGGAGAAAGGTTCACTTGAGAAGACCCACCAGTTTCTTGAATTTCATAGATATCAGAAATTTCTCTAATTTTCTCTGAGCTTGAAGGAAGTGGAGGAGCTTCTGAACACATCGGGTTAGTGACTGGAACCGTTTGTTCTGTTGAAGAAATAGGGGATGAGTCAGAAAGAATAGATCGAGAAGATAAATGATTCTTACCTTTAGGACGCGATTCCGACTTGAATTGAGACACCCGAGACTTCCGCGCGAGAAAAATCGCAAGTGGAAGATCATCATCGGAAGAATCAAAGTCGAGATTCACCGATGGTGGACAAACGAACTTATGAGACAACGTTATGAACCTTGGCGGTTTCGGCACCAAAATAGTACTAGAACGCACCAGAGGAGGGGAGGAATTACCAGACTGAGAAAGCAAGGAAAGATCATCATCGGAAGAATTCGAGTCTAGTTTCATCGGTGGTGGACGAACAGATTTACGAGCCTGTGTCTTGAACCTTCGCGGTTTCGGCACCAGCATGGTGGTAGAACGCACCGGAGGAATGGAAGAATTACCAGACTCAGATAGCGAGAAGACCATAACGGAGATAAAAAAGAAGAAGAACATTTTCTCAGAGCGAAAGAAAAGGGATGATCAAAATGGTGAAAGGTGCGAATGGGCCAGGAATTTATAGGAGAAGGAACAATACTACTATAACGGCACTACTACTATTTTATCGGCATAATTGTCGGCGTTACAGACAAAAAATACTATTTTAACGGCATAATTGTCGACGTTACAGTCACTGACACATAGGTAGAATTATTAAGCGTCACTGTCAGAAGCACTATTTTATCAGCATAATTATCGGCATTACAGACAAAAAAAATATTGTTTTAACGGCATAATTGTCGGCGTCACGGTCAACGGCACTGTTTTATCGGCGTAATTATTAAGTGTTACTGACAAAGGCACTGTTTTATCGACATAATTGTCAGCGTTACAGACAAAGACATTGTTTTAACGGCATAATTGTCAGCCTCACGGTCAAAGGCACTGTTTTGTCGGCAGCACTGTTCCTGTTGACACTAGAATGCCATGTTCATACTCCTATTCTGCAAAGATAATCCACTATGGACTACCACCAACTAGAGATGAAGAGTTCGAAATTGAAATTCATTTTGGAACTGACCCTACAACTATTTTGCAAACAACATTGATGTGGATAAGTACAAATTTCGAGGACGAAATTTATTCTAAGGAGGGTAGGTTGTAATACCCACAAACTTCAGTGTTGTAATACTCGAAATTAAAAAAAAAATTTAATTTACTGTTACTGTTTAAAAATACGGTTACTGTTCAAATATACGGTTAGTGTTCACAAATACGGTCACTATTTTTTCGACAGACAAAACAACTTTCAGCGGGTTACTGTAGCTATAGTAACAGGTACTGTAGCCACAGTAACAACTATTTACAATTGTGCAGTTTCGTCTTTTTCTACCAGAAAAATCTATATAAACCCCCCCCCCCCCCCCTTCTACAAATACATCCCAACCACACAGAAAAAATCTCTTTGCGTACCCTCTTCTCTTCGCTTGTTCTTTAGCTGTTTTAGACAACAAATATAGTAGTAGGAAGGAGAAAACCCCAGTTTCTGCATAGCAGTAGTGAAGATCTACTGTTGGGTGCCTCTTTCGAAGCAATTGGAGGGTGTTTCTGATCAAAGCAGGTATAATTACTCTGCTCTAGTCTTTATTTAAGTTGGGAGATGTTGTTGTTCATTTCAGTACACATACATAGTTTATTATTCATATATACGGTACTGTTCATACGGTACTATTCACGGTTACTAGTTGGCATTGTTCATATATAGGTACTGTTCATCCAGTACTGTTCATGGATATCGATTAAATCACATTTTCGAAACGTAGATCCTGAAGATTGTTGGTCAAAACTTCAAAACAAGTTGAGATAATACTGCAAGGATTCAGAGAAATACTACTGAGGTGGAAGTGATTACTCTACTCTCTAGTATTATTTAAATTTTAATGCTGAATATGTGATGTTTGCATTGTTTGAATATCTAGAATTATGCATGGTTGTCGATTTGTTGATGTGTGAAAGATTTACCTTTATTTTTAATTTATTTATGACCGAGAGAATATGCTCTGTAGTTGCATCTTGTACGATCTTCTACATCAGAAATCGACAGTCATTGTTTTTATTTGATGAAAATATTGATTTATGATGTCATGTTGATGAAATGTTTAATTATTGATGAAAAATTTATTTTATCATGCTTTGTTCACAAAAAGAAGATTAATAAAGATTTTAACCATGTACCGGCGCGGGGACGAATGTCTTCGTATGTGTTCCATGCAGAATTAGAACTGGTTGTCATTATTGACACCTGAAAGAACTGGTTTCAGAAATGATCCCAGAGAAGGGTTTGAGTTTCATAATTGATCTTACTCCCAAGATCTAGAACACAGAGGTTAACCCCTTTCGGTCTAATTGACAATTGTTGATACCTAAATGTTTGAAACGCCTAATGAATGATAAGTGTTTGCATGTTCAGTGTTTGGTTTAAATAATGTTATGGATGTACTGTGTATGATCCACTAGGCTCTTGAGCTCACCCAATCATTTTTTCAGGAAATTATTGAAGACGATGCCTCTGCAGATCAATGTAAATTAATGACAGTGTACAGGATAGTAAAAAATGATGTGTATTGTAGGGCTTGATTATGTCAAATGTCAGTAATATTTGTATTATCAAAAGATGTTTATGGAGCCCACAAAATTATTCATAACTCTGATAATGAAGCAATGTTTTCAGATTATTGTATTTATATTTTATCCCTTGGATATGAACTGTTGAAACTAACAGATAAATGAGGAAAAGAAAAAGTAATATCCCCAGTTCTCAGATAGAAAGCAGGACTGACTGCACTCAGAAGAAATGACGTCTCAAACTATGAGACAACCACGTCACTTATGATGTATGTGATAGAGAAAGAACGGGAGTTGGGGGTGTTACACCACTAGTAATCTTGCTAGTCTTTATTTCTAATTCAATTTAGAGATTTAAATTCTTCTAGAACCCTTCTAAAATGGTCTTGGACATCCCATAGAGAGAGTGAATATTCTCTCATATCTTTCCCCTTTGATTCCTTTGCTTGCTCATCACATTTAGGCAAAAAGGCATGTTTTCTTCTCTTTCCTTTGGACATCCAGCTAGTGGGTGTATGATATCAAAGCATGAGGGACACTCAATCACATGTTGATATTTAAACACAATCCCGTAGGAAATCTTCTAATTTGGTCATGAGCATGGGTGGCGTCCCATGTGTGAGAATCACACAATCTAGGTGCCAAAATGGGAGAATAAAGTTTTCATTTTTTATTCTCCTTTGTGAGTGTGGGATGGCTAGGGTTTTATGAGCATCAAATCAGATTTCAAACCTTCCTAACTAAGTCCATTCACATGTGTGCACACACACATGTGCATGGGTGGACCAGTTTTTGCTTAGGTGGGGCATGGAGCACATGATCACTAGTTTGGTGCATGGAATCAATTATCATGGATTTCCAAATCCTTGGTGGGACGTCCCAAATGTGTGGTGTACTGAATCAATTGAGTGGTACATTGGATCATGATTAATGGAATCAAATAAGGGAAGACGTCCCATGGTGATTGAGTAGGGTGAGGTGCACCCGATCATTGTGTTCCACCCATGTGACTTGCACATGCTTTGGGTGGCCATGCCTTCATAGGTCCATATGAATTTAATAAAATTTAATATCTCCCTAACCACTAGGAATTTAGGTGTGTAACCTATAGTTTTGGAACCACATGATCAAGACCTAAATTTTAAGGTACAATTTGGTCGGGGTGATTTTCTTCCAAAACTTTCCTTATTTAGAACCTACCGAATGCATTAGGCAAATGAAGGTTCAAACCTTGGCCAATTGGTCTGATTTTTTCATATGTGTGTGTCTTGCTAGTTTATGTCATCCCCTGAAGTTTCGAGTCATTCTGAGTTCGATAGGTACCTCTATTTTCTACTCTTTCCAAATCTGGGTCCCCCTGTAGGGCAAAACCCTAATTTTGGCCGACTGGGTTGATTTTCGAATATGTAGTCTAGCTTGTTGGTTCATGACACCATACCTTGTTTCGGGTCGTTTTATGGTCATATGGGTCACCAAATAAGAATTTTGTATTTTCTGTATTCAGCCCTAAAATGAGGCTAAATTCATTCAAATTTCACAGAAAAGATGAAAATTTCTTATTTCGTTAAGTGTAAGGTTTTCAGGGTATTACAGTTTATGCTAAGGTAAATCACGAAACCCCACTTGAAATCTTGCTTTCTCAGCATTGTAAATCATTTTCCTTGAGTTGATGTGTGTTTTTAGCCTAATGTGTGTGTATTAAGGTGTTAAACACACGTTGCCGATTTCGCCGACCACAGCGATGCTTCTATTGTGTACCCCAAATTTTCTTTTGTTTTCGTTCTGGCCTTGGGTACACTGTGGAATACCAATGCAAATGACATAAATGTAGAATTTTGACCATGTTTAGAATGCCTTAGACTCACATTAACTTATTATTAATCTTATAGATTAAAGGTCCAAACACGTGTGGCGAGGAGTAATGGCACAAGGGAAGAAGATACAAAAAAGGTGGGTGTGACTTTCGTACTCCCTAGCATTATCTAATCCTTGAATGCAAAATATGTTGTATGTTTACTTTAATGAACACTTAGAAGCATGCTAGGGCATGTCTGATTGATCTTGATTGGAAAGGCTTGATGTGTGTCCATGATGTTTAATTTACTTATGTTGTAACATGCATAGATAGATATTTCATGCCTTGATCTCCATGAATGGTTGAACATACCGGATTTGTTTACTTTAAAATGTTGCATATGATGACCATGTATGAATTGCAATGGAATGTGTAACTAAATAAGATTAAATTAAGATTAATAATTCCACGTACCAGAGACCAGCCTTTTAGGCGTCATCGTGGGTGTCCCTACCCAAGCTGACTGCGACAGCTGATTATGTTTTCATATGGAGAGTCACTGCGGACTTTCATCCTTAGATTGTGGTCCCAAAAGGTAACCAACCCTCTAGTATTACCCCCGGATTCGCTCCTGGACCACACGGGGACATCGAGAGTATGTCTCTTTCGATCTTGCATACAACAAAATAACCAATATAGTGTTTGAAATGTCCTAATGTAATGAAAGTGTTTGCATGTCTTGTATTCTGGTTTGTATAATGCTAGTGATATGCACGGATGATCCACTGCGCTCTCGAGCTCACCTCATTATTTCATTATAGGTAATCATTGACATCGCATGAGCAGGCTAGCCACTTGGGGCCGTCATTTTGGTTGAGACCTGACTGGAGGTTGTCACAGTTTTTAGTTTCTTTTTGGTTTAATGTTTTATTATCGTTTTGTTGTAAATAATTTGAACTAGGCATTTGCCCTGCAACTTTTAAATTGTCTTTCTTATAAATTTTGGTATGTGTTAGAGTTGGCCATAGGCCTTATTTTATTTCTTTCTGAACTATATTTTTATGTTGAATTTATAAGTATTTCAAACCTTTGCATACATTTTCTTGATGCATTTCACTTTGTGACAAAAAGAACTGACATTTTAATGATCATCTAATGTTTTAAATTGATTTCATAACCTATTTGAAAGAAAAATTTTGAAGTATAAGATAGACAAAATGAGAATGAACCACGTGGCCTCCAGTTCTCGACGAACGTCCCAAACCTGGCGTCTCCCACCAATTAGGTGCGCACCGTCTCCGTGTGTGGCCTTGACAACTCATTGCATAGATAGAGAGAGGGGAACCAAGAGCCAAGGTGTCACACCTCTTGTTTGGTCATCTGAATATACACAAGCAATAAAATATCTTAAGCACAAATCTCAAATGCTTCTATCACTCTAAATTCTTGGATCAGGTTGTCGTATATTATAAACTGATCCCAATGATTTATATGGGGAACAGTTCTTCTTGAAGAAAAATTAGATGAATCTTGATCTATCTGTGGATATTAAAGTGGAAGATTTTTTTATTCAAAACTCCATTACCACTCCACTTTTAAGGAAACTCGAGTCATACAAAAAGCAATTGAAAATTTTCAGTTTCATTTGGTAGGTTACAAGTTTAAGATAGAAACCGTTATGTTAGTCTCACATAAGATGCTTTGGTTCAAACAGAAACTCTTGCCAAACCCACAACTTATTTAGTACAGAAATTGGTTTTTCTAGTATGAATCAAAGTTAAAGATATTTTAAGGAAATAAAATGTTTTAATAAATTTTTATCACAACCAAGAGCTCATTTAAATTCTATTTGTGTCCTATCTGAACTAGGTCTCTTGAAAGATGTGAACCCCCAACCTCCACAACCAATGGAATTCATTTCTTCTCTTCCGATAGAAATTTGTGAGAAAATCTATTGGTCTAATCCTTATTAGTCTAGGATAGATTCTTTCCTCATAATTCTCCATGTTTTTTTATCATGTTCCACATCCTTTTCATCTATTTCTTTTCCCTTTTTGGATATTGAATCTATACAACTTTCCTAAAGAAGCTTATGTTCATTCATGTATGTCTTGAGAGAATTCAAGATTGGTTCTTGATTGATAATTTTAAGCCTCCAATTATGTGTTTCAAGTATCTTTGAGAAGGTAAGTCTTCACAAAAGACCAATGCTATTTTTATGAATTTCTCTTAAAATTTGCTTCACATCAAAGTTGGATAATTGAAACGCACAAACGGCCTCCTCAATATTTGACTATTACTTAAATCATCACATTGCTATCTTCGATATAAGCCACATACAAAATATGTGACTACTCTTATAACAAGAACTACAGTACCTTGGTGGTTCCATTTTAGAGATTTTAAAGAATTCAATTTGATCTCTTCTAATGGAATCTTCAGTTTCAGCTTTTTCAACATCCAATTCATTACGAGCTCCTACTTAGCTAAGCTAGACAAGATCAATATCAAAATCATTTGGTGTATGAACAACACAATTGCTTGGAGAGCTCTTTGGTAGCCCATCCAAATCAAAGGACTAAATTATTCAATTATCAAACAGCGAATCCCCCAAATGATATTGATCCCTAACGGCCACAAGGCTAAAACATGAATAATTGATTCGTGGTAGCCATGTGAATAAGGTGCAAATAATCGATCCTTGGTGGTCACATGATTAAGGCACAAATAATTGCTTAAAAGAGATTTTTTTGTTGGTGACTTTTCTCTCCACATAGTAGCCTATTCTTAGCGAAAGTGGATTCTCTCTGATTTAAAGGCAAGTGACATATCCTCGCAATAGTAAACGAAGATTCTCTCCTACCTTCTTTAATCTAAAGATTAGTAACGTGTCTCATCAGGATAAACTTATGCTTTTTCAAAAGGATGAAAAGTAAATTTTCCCTGATAAGGCTTATTATTTTATGTTTGTCATCTCTTGCCATGTCTTCTCTATAAATAAGAAGGATGGTTTAGTAGTTGAGGGCATAACCAAATTGGACCTGATCTCAAAATACAAATTGTCCCATCCCTCTATCTTGATCTTTAAGTTTTTATGGTTTCTTAGTTTATTTTAATCTCACGCTATCAAAGTTAGGAGCCTTTCCTTTTTGACTTATAATTATGTTGTATGGTAGTCATTTGTGAGGATGAAGTACTTTCTTCTTAAAGCCATCCTCTATCATGTATTGACTATGTATGTGTGCTGAATTCTGCAATACATACATACATGCATATGTACGTACATACATACATACATACATAAATATGTGTACGAATGTGTACATACATACATAAATATATGTATGCCCATATACATACAAACACACACACACATATATATTAATCTATTTATACTAACAATATTTTCTTTTGAACATGTTAGAAACGAACATAATGCACTTCTTGCGTATTTTCCAAAGATTAAAGAAAATTAAAGCTTACTTTAAAAACAAATAGCGTTCATAAAACATTTTTCTTCAGATTAAAAACGATTTAAATTCATTTAACACTTTGCACCTTGGCATTATGAAGAAACAATTTAATTATCACCTGGTTTTAGTCTCAGCTGCTGTTGGATTTGAAGGGAATCTCCACACATATACATACATACATATGTATATGTCTACAGTGTATGTGCATCGCAACAAGCATTACTACTACTAATGCGGCAATTATTCTCTCGGTTTAACAACCACAGAAGACCAAGTGTAAGGCCACAAGCCATCATGTTTATCACAAAAAAAAAAAAAAAAAAATGTTGTGTTAACGATTCATTTTGTCTTGCCTTCTTCAGTGGCAGACTTGACATGGATCACACCAGCCATTTTAGCATCAAATAACATAATCTTCCTTAATATAAAAACCGAAAAAAAAATGAAAAAAAACACACAGAATGGAAAGTAAGCACGGAGGTAGTAGTCACAGCGGACCAATTCCTGACTCCAACCCATCATTCCCAATCGTCATCGGACAACTGATCGTCCACCTCCTCCTTTGGGGGCCTCACAACCAAAACCACTGTACCCATACATTCCTCCACACCCAACTCCTTCAACCTCCTCCCTCTCTCCACCTTAAACCCATTCGTTTCCTCCCCCTGTTCTGACGCAAGATAGAACCCATGTTCCTCCTCCACACCTCTCTTATCTCTATCAACCACCAACAATATCCCCTCATCCTTATACCACCTATTCACCTTCCACGGCAAAACCCTAGCGTCCCCAAACGCCACCGCCACCCCTCTCCCTATTGCCACCAACGGCTCCCACAATGGCAAAACCACCCACCGTTTCCACCCTTTCTCCGCCACCACAACCCCAAATGCACCCTCACTCCGGCACTCCGGCGCCGCAACCACGGCCTCCCTCCCTTCTTCCGCCTCGCTCACCGGCAACACCAACACCGACGTCGCCTCCGCCACCTCCCCGAACCTCATCCTCACCACCGGAACCTTCACCTGGCCGGGCTGGCCGTCCTTCTTGGCTTTGTCATCTCCAGCTTCTCCTCTCAATTCCTGCAGAACCCTATTCTTGGCGTTCTCCGTCTCCGCCACCTCCAAAGCCCGTTTCAGAGCTATACTTCTCCGATCTGATGGATTCGGGTACTCTCTGCTCTGCCGGAAGTACATGAAGGAAAGACAATCTCCCGGAACGGTGTAATTGAAACTTTCCCAACCGGGATCCCCGCGTCTTCTCGGGTAATCCTTAATCGCTCGGGCGAGGTCTTGTGCGGATTTCGCGTCTAAGCCGTTGTAGACGATGTAGCGGGCGGCGGAGGCGCGCTGGGCGTTGCTGAGGAGGCGGATTTCGTAGAGGAGCTCGGCACCGCCGGTATCGAAGAAGGAGAGAACGTCGGGGTCTATGGAGGATTGGGGTTGAAGGAGGGATTCGCGGACTTGGGCGGCGACGACTAGGCGGTTCTGTTCCACGCCGGTGATTCCGGTGAGTTCTTCGATGGAGGAATGAGAGAAGCCTTGTTGGATTAAGGAAGAGATGAGAGGGGCGTACTCGAACCAGATACCGAGACGGTTGGCGAGGATCTCGAGGTGTTCGTTGGTATCTAAGGAGCGGTATTTGGCGGGGAGAGGAGAGGGTGGAGGGCGAAAGGGTTGGTAGACTTGTTGTGGGCTGGAAGGCGGTGGTGTTGAAGGGAGGAGTGTGGAGGAGATGGGTTTGATTGAAGGTTTAAAGTTGGTTTTGGTGCGGTGGGGATTGAAGAATGAACAAGGGTGTGTTTGTTTGTTGTGGTGGAAGATGGCGGAAGAGAAAGGTTTGGGATGGTTTAGAGATAGCATGGCTGCTTTGTTTCCCACTTTGGAAAACTCTGCAGTTCTGCACACAGGGCGAGAGAGAGAACCAAACAGCGGAAGAAGAGTAACCTTATCTTCAAACGAGTAGAAGATGGAGGAATGGGTTTACCGCCACAGCAGTTATTTTATTTTTATTTTTTCTTTTTACATTAATGATACTATTTTCTTATTACATGAATTGTAATGTTGAAAGGTGCCGGATTCGATGATTAAAAGCAAATAATAATAATAATAATAATAATAATAATGATAATAATTTAACAATTTTATGAATTTAACTAAAACTAATTAGAAAATACAAAAAAATTTCAAGACAAGAAGAATTATTCAAAAACACCCTAGAGAAAATTATTTTCTTCGTTGATTATTTTTATGAAATATAAAACTCCTTTATATAAATTTTTAGAATAAAGATTACATCAACCATAATGACTTTAACTAAAGATATTTAAACAATTTTATTAATTTAAAAATTAAAAAATTTAAGAGTTATAAAATATTAAATGTTAAAATTCATAAAGGCATTCAATATAATTATTTTTAACACTCTTTCTTTAAATGTATTTTATATGAAAATTTATCTCATTAAAATCTTACTAAATAAAAACATAGTAAAAAAGGATGTATTCTCATTAAGTCTAATAATATTATTAAGACTACCTTGTTAAAAAAATCTGATGAGAAAATAATTTTAGTCAAACAAAAAAGAGTGTAGTACTTTTATTTACTCCCTTTATTAATAATATAATTTAAAATATCTGAGCCAATACATCCCAATATTATGAACAAACTTTTCAAATATTATAGTTTGTTCTCCATAAATACAATTGTCAAATTATTACTTCAACGAATATGTTAAACTTCAATATCACCATTTATGTGAAGATCATGTGTGAAGAAAAACTTTGACCAAATATGTTTTGTTCTATCTCTTTTTATATATCATCCTTTTCAATTGTGCGATGCAAGCAATATTATCTTCATATAATGTTACTCGAGTATCATTCTTCAAAGGTAGACTACAAGTCTCGTCAACATGTTGAATCACTGATTTTAAGCAAACACATTCTCGACTTGCCTAATGAATTGCTACTATTTCAGCATGATTTGATAATATAACAACTAATGTTTGTTTGATATACCTCCATGATACAGCAGTACTTCTATATGTGAATTAAAAATAATAAGATATTTTAAAAACCATGTAGAATAAGCCCAAATAAATTTAAAATAAATATAAAAATGATATAAATTCGAAAAGCACGAGAAATGACGAAGAATAGACGCAAAAGCCAAAATTTTCACTGGTAATTGCGGTAAATGGGATGACTACAACGGTAACCCCAGACAAACTCAAAAAAACGAAAAGAAATGTGTCACCCTGGTTACTACGGTAATTCATGATTTTTTATAAAATCGAAATGTTTGCACAAAAACCCTACATCTGGATTTTTGGCACTGCAAATCACTATTTTCTCTTTCAAACCCTCACCAAGCATTCAAATATCATTTCTTAACATTCCTTTTGAGTTCTAAAGGTGGTTTGAGCTCATTCAAACCTTTCTCCACCCATCCTCACGCTTAGATTCGCCAAGAGCAACATTAACAAAGGTGGATCCGAGTGGACGCACAGTTCGAAATTGTTTGTGCTAATGTAAATCATGAAACTCTACTTGAAACCTTTGATTTCTTACCATTTTAAGTCGTTTTCCTAAGTGTAAACTCGTTTTCCCTTGAAGCACAATTGATTGGAGGGTTGTGAGATCCTGTTTTGGCGAGGAACGAAGCAGAGACGCATACGACCATAAGGTATAATGATTTTCTTTTAATTGATATGTGTTTTAAACCTAATGTGTGTGTATTGAAATGTTAAACACATGTCGCTGATTCTGATGACTGCGGTAATGCATCCCTAAATCAATTTTTTTTCTAGTCGATTTAGTGTACATTGTGGAACACCGACATAAGGGACATGAATCTAGGATTTTGACCATGTTTTGAATGCTTTAGACTCACAAACCCACCTTGGTATTGAAATCTCATAGCTTCAAGATCTAAGGCATGTACAACGAGGAGCAAGACACTAAGAAAATGAGATACTAATGTGGGTGGGGTTTCCTTGCTCACTAGTATTATTCAAATTTTGAATGCATAACATGATGATTGGTTAGCTTATTGCGTATTTAGAAGCATGTTAAGATTTATTTGGTTGACCTTGATTGGAATGACTTGGTGTATATCCATGATGTTTGGTTACCTGTATTACAACATGCATAGATAGAGATTTTGCGCGTTGATCTCGATGAATGGTCAAACATATCTGATTACTCTACTTTGAATGTTACATACGATGACTATGTATGAATTGGAATGGAATGTGAAACTAAAAAAGATTGAATTAAGATTTAAAACTCCACGTATCAAGGCGATGAGAGGCTGCATAGTATCATCGTGGGTGTCCTTACCCAGGCTACCTGCGATAGTTGAGTGTTCTTCTGACGGAAAGATACTAGGCTACATAGTGTTACCCCTATCCTTAGATGTGGGATTGTACGGTAATAGGTCACATGGAGTTATCGGGATTGTACGATTGTTAGTGAACTCGCAAGTATACGAGATCGCTTGTAGTAATATCCGGAAAGTCCGGGTATCGTCCTCAGGGAATACTAATGGTGGTTGAATTTTCTTTAACACTAACGTTGGTAAAGATC
>JAJIYU010012526.1:0-14479 GCA_030144865.1 Tinospora cordifolia | reverse complement strand
ACTAAACTCAAACACTCAAGAAATCAATTGACAAGCAAATTCTCATCTTTTACAACCTACACCATCTTTTGTTCATGGTTGTTGTTTATATCTTTAGCATGACCAATTGGTAAAATGTGGAGGGCAGTGGGTAAATAGTCGATACTACTAAAAGGATTCCTCTTTTGATAATAGGTATTGTAACCCATATTCTTATGGTAAGTTAAATTCGTGTTTTTATGGTTCATATTCTAGATTGGGTTCACCCTTGTAGCAATCATATGAACTTGATTATAGACATGAACAAGTAAGAACTCAACTGAACTACACCCTTTGGGGATCCGTTTAGGAAACGGATAATGTGCAAATTAGAGTCGTCAGTTATATCCTTTATGGAAATGGCAAACCAATTTGAAGAACTTCTCACAAGAATATTCAATTGTTCAAACTTGTTTAGTATTGAATTGGGACCAAGACAAAAATAAATAATCTAGTAGAGGGGGCTTATGCTTCCTTTGTTGAAATAAGAGTAAAAGCTTTAATTCAATATTTTATAAGAATGGACTTAGTGAAGTCCCATATTTCATATACCAAAAAAATAAATAATCTGGTAGGGTCAGGACCGATTCTCATTAATCGATCAGATGACACTACTTTCCATCCTTTTCTTTACAAGAAAAGAATTCAACAAGCACTTACCCAATATCGAATACCTATTCGTATGTTACAGAATAGAAATAAGAAACATCAATCTTTGATAATTTTATCAGTACTAATTGTTCTTGAATAGGTCTATTCCACAATTTAAAATCTAACAATGTAACCAAAAAATGGATTCATATGTACTCATAGATACTACATTAGATTTGAAACGAATTTTGGAGTAATCTACAGTGATTGACTGCCTTTATGATATTTTTGCTAGTAAACATCACTGTTTTAGGTTTTTGGCTACTTGAAGTCAAGTCATTGCATGGTCAATGCTGAGTCTCCAATATTGTTATTTCTGTCATGCTCAATGCATCGAACAACATAATCTCAATCTGGAAATTTAGCCAACGAAAATGAGGTCCAACAATGATTTTTTAAAAGCTTTTAGTATTCTATCAGTTCTTCTAACAATTGCATTAACTGCAGTTATACCTATTTCTTTCTTGTTAGAATTTTCCATTTCGTTGTAAATTGAAAAAATAACTTTCAAAAATTTTCACTAATTTGCTTCTTTTTAGAATTTCATACATTAATGTTTCTTCTACTACAATTACATTTAATATGTTTCATATTCTTGATCCTACTAATATTTGTTAATTTTTAATACTATTAATATGTTTCATATTCTACATTGCCAAGATTTGGATTTTTGGCCTCATTGCTCTTAAATTTTAGAAAATTACATGTATGCCACTGTTTACAAAATATTGTCCCTCCTATGCTAGTTTTGCATCATTAGAAGGCAACATGGAGGTGCATAATATGGTAAGGTACTATTGAAGGCATCTTTATAAAAGACGCTTTCAATATAAACAACTTTTTATTGAAGGTTTGTATTGAAGGCGTCTTTTGTAAAAATACCTTTACCACAAAGTTTTCTCCGAAAAGAAGGCATCTTCATTCCATTAAAACCAAAAATAAAAAAAAAATAAAAAAACTGATTCCTATAAAACCAAGAAGACACCTTCTTTTCATTAAAATAATAATAATAATAATAAGGGCTTTGTTTTGAAAAATCACACCATTTGTTTTTTTTAAATTTACTTTAAGTGAAGATATCTTCTTCCCTTGGTGTTTTCTTTCAAAATAGAAACACAGCGTGGTGTGTAAAAAAGTGAAAAATAATCATCAAAAATCTTCACCATTTCACTTGCGTTCCAAATCAAAAAATCTAACCCCAGAACGACAACTGAAAAGAAACGAGGTGAAGCAACTCACAACAATAGGATTCAAGCATCTTCACGTAGCACCATTCACATTGTGTGAGTTTTAAAGGTTTGTGTTGCTATCCAGTTCATGGTAAGATTCCTCTTATTTTCTCTTTCAATTTTTTTGGCTCCTTAATTTAAACTTTCAAAACAAAATATCATTTATTGTTGTTCTTCAGTTCATGGAACTTGAATCGAAAGAAGAAAAAAGCAAAAATAGAAAAAGAAAACGTGGTCCCAAAACTAAAAAAGAATAAAGAAAATCTAGAAAAAAAAGACCAAAAAAAAACATGGTCCAAGAAGAAAACAAGAAAAAATTGAAATAAAAAAAAAAGAAAAAAAAGTGGTCTCCTATGGTGTGTTCAAAAAATCCAAAAAAAGACAAAACAAAAAGTGGTCCCAGAAGAAAACAAGGAAAAAAAAAAACAAGGCTTCGCGCCTTCAACCTTCACTTACATTAAATCATCTTTAAAAAAGTAGAATGTTTTAAAGTTAATTCATATTATAATTAACTTCAATTTTCCTTTTAATGGAATACCATTTTGAACAAATCGTGTCAATATTAATAATTATACAAAAAATTATTATTATTAGTGTCTTGGAAATTTTATTATTAAAAGAGAATAATAAGAATATATTATAAATGTCTTTATTATACAAAAAATATTATTAGTATTATCTTATAAATATATTTTTCAATTTTTACTTATTAGTTTCTCTATTATTTTTTTTTTTACTTATTTTTTATGTTTTTATATATATGCTATTTTACTCAATCCTAAATGAATGAAGGAATCTTCTTGAATTAAAAAAAAAAAAAAAGATAATTGTTTTTCTCAATTCAAAATGATTTCATAATTTTTTTTTAAATGCAACTTCTTAAAAGACTTATTTGGTTGAAGTTTTGTCGAGACCCTTTCCCTAGGCCAAAGGACAGCCCAACCTGCACAATGGCCTGACGAACTCCCTCAACATGTCAAATTTGTCTAATTACTATTAAGCCTCTCCAATCCCAACAACAAATGATATCAGAATAATTGAAAGACTCAAAAGCGAAAGAAAACTACATATTTGTCTTATCCAAAATATATATTTGACCATATACATATACACAAACATGACCAATCTTAAACAAAAAGGCTAGAAAAGAGACAAGGAGTTGTCAAGGAAACTAGGCAATCACCACGCCCTTCCCTCTATCAGCCACCGAAGAACTTGAAATATTAGTAGAGTAGTGAGCCTAAAAATCAACACGGCTCAATGAGAAGTAAGACCAACATGTCACCCATAACCAACATTCCAAAACAGTACATGTATGCATGAGCAGTAGAAATGATGTAAAACTTGAATGCATGGAAAAGTACAAAAGCAGTTATAAACAGAGTAACAATTATAGAAAACATCTCAAATACATGTCAGTTAAAAACTGTATCCAGGCTAGGGTTAAATCACCAATCCAAACCTATGGTCATCGCTCGAGCGAGTCCTAAGTCAAGCGTACTAGCCACTCAAGTGGGTTGTGAACTAAGCGTACTCATCAAATACCCTAACCCCGACACTCGGCCCTCTAGTACCATGACTTGAACGAGTTCTGAGGCTAGGCGCACTGATGATATGCCCCAACCCCAACGCTTGGCCCTCAAGTCTAATCCCAACCACATCATGTACCCTAACCCCGATGCTCGGCCCTTGGGCCTAGGGTCTCATTACCCGTGTATATCTACACATTTCAACATCAATCAAATGTATTTCAATCTCATGAAACCATTTAAACCATGTCATTTCACACAAGTCTTATGCAAGGAACACAAGTCATAGAAAACATCTAAATCAAAATACTCACTTTGAGTCTCGTGCATCGATGTCCCGTCGACAACCAGCCTAGTCCTATAGTGCTCACTCGAATCTGCATTATTTAAACTCAATTTCAGTTCTTTTTAGGATGTGGCTTAATCCCTCATTCTATTGTCCCTAATTAGTTTCAATCGACCCAAATTCAATTCAGTCAATCGATCAAACTTGGTCAATTGGTCAAACCTAGTCAAAATTGGTCAACATGATCAATTTTGGTCATCTTTGGCCAATTTGGGTCAATTGGGTCAAATTAGGTCAAAATTGGGCCAATTAGGCCAAAATTGGGTCGATTAGGCCAAAATCCTCAAATTCTAACACTTAGTCCAAATTCAAGCTTTTTGTTCTCCTTGCACAATGAATTTGTCGATTTTTTTACGATTAATCTGTATGTCAAATTTGTGCGAAACATTCCAAGTTTCATCTACCTTCTTAAACATTCACCAGAATTTTAGATTCTGATTTTTGGACACCATTTGTTATGGTTTCTAAGTGTGTTAACAGGGACAGTGAAATCCCATATCTCATGTGATAAACAGTCAAATGGTGCATCAATTAACCCCTTTACCCAATTCAAATTGACCCTTTACCCAATTCAAATTGGGGCAAAATTTGGTATACATAATCTTGACATGTCCAGTGACCTCTCCACCAAATTTCAGTTGAAAATACCTACTTTTTTGTCAGTCAATTGGTTTCTTCCATTCTCTGTTATGTAACAGATTGTTCAAATGTTCAAGTTTCTTATGGTTTTGAAGTGCCTAAACATCTCTATTGCTTCACTGATTTAAGGCCCTATCTTACATATTTTGTACAGCTTAGATTCCAGAATATTGATAGTTCAAGTTTCATCTCAAAACAACAAGCAACCATGGATATAATCATTCCTAAATTCACCCTACAACTTAGCACATATATCAACAGTTCAAAATATTTTTTAATTACCAAAAACTTGTATTAACTAGGCATCTTGGCATGGACATAAAATTATGCATACAGAGACTTAGGGGTTGCAGTTTATACATCCTTGTAACCTCTGGTGTTGGGTTTGAAATGCCTCAAATCTCAATCCAAACGAATGTCTCTAGCTACTTCAAATGATGCCTCAAAACTGATTCCAAGAACTATCTTCTACTAGAATTGTTGTTACAGTTGATCAACAGTCAACTTTAGTGCCTTGTAGAATATGTTTAAGACTTTAGTTTTCGATTTCCACCACTTGGATATGAAAGTACACAAGATAAGGAATAAAACAAGGGGTTTTACCTCATGAATGGACCTTGAATGGGTCAAGAATTAACCCTTTGAAGTTTGCTCCAACACAGTTTTTTGCAGGTTTTCAGCTGCAATAGTCTCAAACAGACCTGTTCGTGGTCGTTTCAATCTCAAACAAATGTGGGATTCGACCAATGGCCTATGCAATATTGTAGAGGGTAGTAAGGACTTTCCAAAGAGCCTTAGATCACTGAAAATAGACTCCAAATGAGGGAGAAATGGACTATGGAAGATGGGTTGTGGAAATTGGAAAATGGAACTTCTGCTCAAAGGTGGAGGTTTTGTTGCATGTTGAATTGGCCTTGCATGGCAAATGGAAGAGCCACGTGGCCATCCATGTGGCTCGTGAGCTGCCATGCAAGGTGCCTTGTTGTCACCATGTATGGCTGAGTCAAAGGGATGATTGGATTGACAAAAACTAGGGCTCAAAACCATGGACGGACATGGTTTTCTGCCAAAAATGCTGGAATACGCAAGAAATTTTGAAAAGAAATTGAAGAAGAAGAAGGCTGAGGTGTGTGGGCTTGCTAAGCGTGTGGGTCGGCCCACGCCCCGGCCCAAAAAACCACGCAAGTTGTTGGCCCAGGCCTAGCACCCATGCACGAGCTAGGCTCGTGCCAGGAGTCCGCACCGCATGGGCTGAGATTTCCAATTTTTTTTTTTGTTTTGTTTTTCATTTTCTCTTTCCCTTTTGTATAAACATACATATATACATGTGTATATACTAAATTTTTATTTTTTTCTTCAATATTATTTAATTTACTGTTCCTCAATTTCTTCAAAATTTTCAATCATACCACCAATTTCAATATTCATACACCTATTTTTCAAAAAATTTAATTTTCCACCCAAAATTTGCATTTTTGTCCCCAAAAATCCATTAATTACACCAAAAATTTAATAATCACTCCAAAAATTCAATAATTCTCCGAAAAATCATATTTTCTCCAAAATTTCATTTTCCTTATAATTTAGTGTATTCTCTCCTCAAAAATTATATTTTTCAAATTGTTCAAATTTTTTTTCAATAAATGATCAAAAATATGAGGAAATTGGGAAAATTCATGCATTTTCATTAAAAATTTTAGAAAAATACATGTATCGGACCCATTAATTACATAACAAAACTATGGGTGGTCACAAGTTTTTTCAAAAATTTTAAAAGTAAATTTTTTTATTTCTCAAGAATACAACGAATTGTTGCTATCATGAATTGAAAAAATGAACTCTAAAAACATCTTATCAAAAATGAATTTAATCATTATGCATGTTCTTCAAATGCTTTTGTTTTATTTCTTATTTGGCATGATGATAATTTTATTATTTTATTGCCATTTGTTATATTAATGTCTTTGTCTTTCATGGTCCACAAAGAGCATCATATGATAGATCACCAATCAGTGTTTTGAGAGTTATAATAGATATTAAACTTGAAAATTTTGAAAGAGTTATTTGAAGTGCATTAGGAATTTCAAATTGTGCGATGATAACTATTAACTTCGATATCCCTTTTTTTATTGGGATTGAATTATTCAGTGGTTCCTATTAAATTTGTGCAAGCATTAAAAAACATTGTTTATATGGTACAAAAGCTCCTACCTCCTCATAGTATGGAGGTGCATACAGAATTTGTGAATGAAAGTCGAACCCAAGGTATTGAAAATGTGGATTGTCAACACCATGAAGATTTTTTTTGCCCCCAATGCACAAAGATAAGTTGAGAACATTGGTCCATCTACAATTTCTCCAATTGAAGGTGCAAGGCAAAACATTAATAAAGCCTTTGGATGTATTGGCCCTAGTGTATATTTATCTAATGATGATGAAAATGATGCTCCCAACTGTGAAGATTATGTGGATGATTGTGCACACCTTAATGAATATAGCAAGTGATGAAAACAATTAAGAAGATTATCAACCAGAGATGTGTCTCCAATACGACAAGATCACAATGGACTAAGCATAAGGCATAATGAAGTGAACGATATTGAAAAAATCACTACAACCTTCAATGTTAGGCTTTGTGGCTCCTTCCCACAATTTATGGAACTTAATCGCCAAGCCATGACTCCATTGTCAAACAGTCATCACAATGATTCTATGGGGTGGGATGAATCAAAAAAATTTTGAAAAGGACTCACATTTTCTAGTAAAGAAAACTGACTATATTGTGTGAAATGATGTTGCATAGCCAAACAACATGAATACGTTGTGGTTGATTTATAACCCAACTTCTGGTTAATTAAATGCAAGAAGTGGAAAGACAATTTGCCAATAGAGGCTAAGGGGTTGTAAGTGCAAGAAATCAGGATTGTTTGAAATCACAAAGTGTCCATATCTACACAACTGTGTCTTTTCTCAAATGTTGCAAGATCACACACAATTGGACTTAAAATTAATATATCATTCAATCTTGTAAAGTGAGATCTCACAATTTCAATAGTTGCACTACATGAATCAATTAAGAAAGAACACATGTATGATGCATATTACAGAAAAGTGTGGAATCCAAAAAGGAAGCTGATGGAGAAAGTCTTTGGTAACTGAGAAGAATCATATAACTTGCTCCTGAAGTGACGGATATGTTAACTAAATGCAATCCAAGTTTTGATGCACATGTAAACCATTACAAGCCCAACAACCATGGTATTGTCAAGTTTCATCATATTTTGGGCTTTTAGTCTATTAATTCAGGGGTTTAAGCTTGTAGACCTATTATCCAAATTGATAGCATTCGCCTATATAAAAAATATCATGGCAAATTGCTCATTGTCACGGGGATCGATGCAAATAGTCACATCTTTTCTCTAGCATTTGCTATTGTTGATTAGGAAAACATAGATAACTGGGCATGGTTTCTCAGGAAGCTCCATTATAATGTAATAAATAAAGAATGCATTTGCCTCATTAGCAATCGTCATCATGGCATATCGAATGTTGTGAAAGAAGAAGCAAATGGTTGGCTTGAGCTTGATGGATTTCATCAATTTTGTTTGAGGCATGTTTATAGTAATTTCAATGATAACTTCCATGATGAGAAGTTGAAAGATATGGCCAAGGCAATATGTTAACAA
This sequence comes from Tinospora cordifolia, assembly GCA_030144865.1. Taxonomy (NCBI): domain Eukaryota; kingdom Viridiplantae; phylum Streptophyta; class Magnoliopsida; order Ranunculales; family Menispermaceae; genus Tinospora; species Tinospora cordifolia. Next base: position 6,381 of record JAJIYU010012526.1, on the reverse strand, counting down.
CATCAGCCCTGCAAGCTTATAACAACTAGATGAGAGAAGAGAAGGTTGCACAATATGGTTTAACCCTACCACCATGCCCAAGGAGAGGTGGGTAATGGCTTATGATAGTGGGGTTCATTATGGTTGGATGATTACCAATGTAGTAGGTTAGTACATACACATTCCTTTTAGTTTGCTTTTTTTATTCTATTTTACTTTTTTATGACTAAAAATATATGCATTTATAAGACTTTATGTTGTTATCACATTTCTTATAGAGAGCTTCAATGAAGTCATGAAGGGGGTTCGATTCTATCCCGTCACAGCATTGGCGTTGCTAACATTTTATAAATGTGTCGCATGGTTCAATGCTAGGCGAGAGGATATAGAAGAAAAAAATTAAGGACGGACAAATTTTCATCAAGTATGTTGTTCTCAAAATGTGACATTGGAGTAAAAAGGCAAAGACGCACATGGTTACATTGGTCAATCAACAACTTCAAACATCCGAGGTTATCACTAGCATACAAGATGCACACACAAACAAAGGACGAAACAAGCAAGTAGTTAGGCTAAAAGATCATTTATGTAGTTGTAACAAATGGCAATTTTATAGGATTTTGTGTTCACATGTGCAAGCAATGTGTCGTTATGCTTCCCTTGATTGTGATCAATACATTAAACATTGGTATCATCTTGACTGATACTTAAAATGTTATGAGCCAAATTTTCATCTCATAATACACGAAGCTTATAGGCCAGCATGTAGTATCCAACATACTTTAATATCTAATTATGATAAAAAATGCAAATCTGGTCAATCGAGGTCTTCACTATTGAGAATATAAGATGGACACTAACGAACATTCTGCCAAGATTAAATGTGGACATTGCATGAGTGAAAGTCACAATAGGCGTCGTTGTTCAAACCTTTGTGGAGGGGCTACATGAGCTATTGGTTTCCAATATATTTTGCATGTTCATTAAATGTTTGATTATTGTATATTTGTTGTAAGAAATTATGTCATATCTTAATCCATCTTATCTTGTTGTGGTTCCTTTTCTTTAGAAATGTAACTCGTGCATTTTATTTTAATGTTGATATGCAACAAGAGTAGTGTTGTTCTTATAAATTAGAGTACATTTTTGGCATCATATATAAATCATTTCTTAGATTTTGATGAATCATGTAATATTAATTTAAAAAAAAATTGTTTCAATGTGTTAAAACTTTCTACCATCTTCAATTCTGATAAATAATATGTTTTCAATGCAAGTAAGATGGATCCACGTCCTTTAGATCCATCAATATTGACTCTACAAGATTTTCATCGATCTGGGCTTATATAGGAAGGAGAGGTACTCAAGTCTATTATTGACATTAGACGTTGTTCATCTTTTTATATTCTATCATACTGAACAATTTTCTAAGTTTTCTAATTTTTAACAAAAACTAGAATTCAAGTGAGATAGTAAAATTTTGATTCGGGCCTCAAAACATTTTTTTCATTACTTTCAAGTGTTCATGTGAGGGTATTAAAATGCGCTGGAAGTGGTTTTGCCAAAAAATAACTCATGGTTTGGTCAAATGATCAAAAACAAGTTTCTAAGTTCTTAAGTTTTCAACGAAAGCTAGAATTTAAGTGAGATAGCCAACTTTTGATCTGGGCGTCAAAAAAATTTTTTGTTGCTTACAGGAGTTCATGTGGGATTAGAACATGCTTAAAGTGGTGTCACGCAAAACCTCCTTGCAGTTTGGTTACGATGAACAAAAAAAATGTTTCTAAGTTCTTAAATTTTTATCAAAAACTAAAATTCAAGGGAGATGGCCAAATTTTGATCCAGGCGCCAAAAAAAATTTTGACACTTCCGCAAGTTCGTGTGGGGGTATTAGGATGCGTTGAAAATGGTCTAACGAACCCCTCGTAGTTTGGTTACTATAAACAGAAACAATTTTCAAAGTTCTCTAGTTTTCATTGAAAACACTACTCTTGCAAGTGCCCTCAAAAAAAATTGTCATTTTCAAGAATTCATGTGAAGGTATTAGAACATAGTGGAAGTGGTCTCGCCAAAAATCAACTTGCAGTTTGATCACAATGGATAGAAATAGTTTTCTAAGTTTTTAAGTTTTTATCAAAAACTAGAATTCAAGTAAAATAGATATATTTTGATTCGAGCATCAAAAATTTTTTTTGTCACTTGCAAGAGTTCATGTGGTGTTATTATAACACGCTACAAGTGGTCTCACATAAAATCCCTCGCAGTGCGGTCATGGTGAATAGAAAAACTCATGGTGAACAGAAATAGTCTTTTAAGTTCTCTAGTTTTCATTTAAAATTAGAATTCAAATGAGATAGCCAAATTATTGATCCAAGCCTCAAAAAATTTTTCCGCTACTTCCAAGAGTTTGTGTGAGAATATTAAAACGTGTTGGGAGTAATCTCACAAAAAAAACTCATGATTTGGTTACGATAAATGGAAATGGACTTTTAAGTTCTTAAGTTTTTTATCCAAAACAAGAATTTAAGTGAGATAGTCAAATTTTGATTCGAGCGTCCAAAAATTTTTCTATCATTTTTGGAAGTTCTTGTGAAGGCATTAAAATGCGCTAGAGGTGGTCTCGCATAAAAATCTCTTGCAATTTGGTTACGGTAAACAAAAACATGTTTTTAAATTCTTAAGTTTTCATCAAGAACTAAAATTCAAATGAGATAGCCAAGTTTTGATTCGAACGTCAAAAAATTTTTTCGTTGTTTCTAGGAGTTTGTGAATAGGTATTAGCATGCGCTAAAAAGTGGTCTCAACAAAAAAACTCATGATTTAGTTTCGATAAATAGAAACATATTTTTAAGTTCTTAAGTTTTTATTAGAAACTTGAATTCAATTGAGATAGCCAAATTATAATTCGAGCCTCAAAAAATTTTTCCCTCACCTTCAAGAGTTTGTAGAAGGGTATTAAAATGCGTTGAAATTGGTCTTGTGCCAAAACCCCTCACAATTTAATCGCAATTAACTAAAACAAATTCCTAAGTTATTCAATTTTCATTAAAAACTAAAACTTATGTGAGATTGTCAAACTATAATTCTAGCCTCAAAAATTTGTATGTCGCTTTCAAGAGTTCATCAAAGGGTTATAACATGCTAAATTTGATCTCATGTGAAAGCCCCTCGTGGTTTGGTTACAGTTAACTCAAATAGGTTTTTAAACTATTCAAAAAACTTAAATTCTAGTAGGGTAACAAAATTATGATTCAGGCCTCAAAAAATTTATTCATCTCTTTTGAGAGTTTGTGAGAAGATATTATTACACACTAAAATTGGTCCCATGACAATTTTTTTTTTTAAGTTTTGTACTGAATGTGTCTTTACAAAAGAGGTCTTCAATACAAAATTAGTTTGTATTGAAGGCATCTTTGTATTTTGCCACATCACAAACCTCTATGGCACCTTGTTAAATACTAATAATGCAAAACTAAGGTAAGAAGGTCAATGTTTTGTATGAAGTGGCAATTGTGTAATTTTTTTTAAATTTAAGGATAGTTAGGTCAATCCTCCACCCTCCAACAAGATTTGGCGTAAGCATTATAAAAGGGTGGGGCTAAAATCATCCCACAAGTAGATTAGTTCACCCCACAATTTTAAGGTCTATTTTATCCCTATATAAAATGACAAAAATGCCCTCTGTTAAACACCCGCTTACCTTTTCTTTTTGTTATTCACCCCACCCCTACCCCACTAATCACTTCCATTGGCCCATTGATGTCCCTACCACTGTCCCCACCACCATAGTGCTTCTTCTCTGGCAACGATGACGAAACCGTCTGGCGAGACTCCAACCAGCATTCTGACAAGCATTCGAACCCATTTTCTGCGAGGTAAGCATTCTAAATCAGTTGTTAACATTACAATGAATCAAAAATGCACAAAACTAACATGCTGAAATGTTCATTTTCATTGTCTAAGTTTAGGGCACTTTTGAAGTTCAGATTCCTTTGATTTTTGAAAGAAATGGCATAAGAAACAGATTCTACAAGCAAAATAAGCGTAAATGAGGTATTTTTGGAATCCTATGCAGTTCAAAATCATGCTCGAAAGAGTATTTTACGATTGATTATATCGGCCCTGTGTGCCCGAGACTCATAGTATTAGTCTCGGCCTGAATGACCGGGATTCACGCATGAGTCTCGGTCATATAGGCCGAAACTCATGCTTGAGTCTCGATATCCTCTGTCCGAGACTCATGCTGTGAGTTTCGGCCCTAAGTGGCCGAGAATGTGCCTAGCCGAGACTATGCCATTTTGTTCAGTTCCCTTGACTAATTAATACTTATTTTGATAATTGTAGATTGAAGAAGAATGCACCAATATAATTGTTGATTATACAGAGCAATTTACACCACCGGGTCCATTTGGGTCAAGAGAAGAAATGATTTCATGGACAGTAGATTAGGGTAAGATTAATGGGTTTGTTGTGACCATAAAAAACTCTGATGCTGGTTGAAAAGGTAGACGAACAAGTGTAAATCTTGCTTGTGAAAGATATGGGTCGTACAAGAAAGGACCGAAAAGGCAATGTATTGATGGCGAGGAAAAAGTTAAAGGAAGATCAAAGACAGGGACGAAGAAGTGTGGTTGTCCATTTTTGTTAAATGGAAAGAACCCGAGTGAGGGTATATGGATCTTGACTGTAGCATGTGGTACCCACAATCACCCCGCAGCTAAATACCTTGAAGGTCACTCATACGCGGTTAGGTTGGACAGGGATGAAGTTGAGGTCATGTTGCAAATGGCGAAGGGCAATTCACGACCAAGAGAGATTTTAATGACATTAAAGGAAATAAATGCAATGAATTCATTCACTTTGAGGATTATCTACAATGCAAGACAAAAGAAAAGATTAATAGAAGCTGAGGGTAGGATACAAATGCAACAATTGTTGCACTTGTTGGATGAAACACAATACACTGAGTGGCATAGGTGTGAAGCTGAAAGTGATGTAGTGAAAGACATATTTTGGGCTCACCCACGTTCAGTTGAGTTATTGAAATCTTTTTCTGAAGTTTTATTAATAGATTGTACCTACAAGACAAACAGGTACAAATATCCTCTTATACAGATTGTTGGTGTGACATCCGAGAAAAGGTCCAACAATAGCCTCACCTTCTTCATGCTCTTCATGCTCTTGGTCAACTTCATGTCCTTCAGTTTCATCTTCTACATACTATGAGGAGCTTTCACTGATTGGTGAAAGATTAGATCTTGTCGCCATCATAGCTCGCCTCTGTGATGCCATCAGAGGAGGCCTCGAAGAAGATGCACTTTCTGACTAAGTGCTCGATATATTTTTTGTAACGGTTTTCTTCTTTGGTGCCATTTCTGCATAAAATATGACTAATCAGTATAATATTCAAAAGCAAATAAACATACATGTAAATAAACGATAATTATAATTTTGGCAATTTTGTCTTGGTGCCATGTGGGTCACTCGCCCACAGTGGAACAAGACTCTAACGAAGAGTCTCGATCCAACTGCACAGTATCGGCCCAGTTCGACCGAGACTTCTGCTCGAAGGAAGGGTCTCGACCGAAGTAGGCCGAGACTTTTCCTTAGGGTCTCGGCCCACTTGGCCGAGACTATTGTTGGGGTCTCGACCAGTGTGAATCGAGACCCATGCTTGGGGTCTTGGCCAGTGTAAACCAAGACCCATGCTTGGGGTCTCGGCTGATGTGGACCGAGGCCCAGTACTGGGGTCTCAGCTACATCGGCCAAGACTCTCGCCGGGATGACCTAACGACAGAGGATGTCATTTCTTGCAATTCATACACGAAATTGGAGCAAAACTGGTTTAAATCACGATAAAATAACTTCTAAAAATAAAAAAGTATCAAATCTACGTGTTTTCTTCGAATATTTCTTCAAATCCACTAACGGTTGCACCCTCTCGCAGTGGCACTATTTTAGCCTTCCAACAGCTTGAAATGGACTCTGTGAAGCCAGCACAAGAGATTTTTAGCAAAAAATACGTGTTTTTGAGGTTTTCTAATATTTTTGCAAGAGAAATATCGGAGATTGGCCGTCGCATGGTTGAGCCGGTGAAAGGAGTGTTTTTTTTGTGGTTAACTATTGATTAGAATTTAAATAAGGGTGGTTTAGTATTTTTTAAGCAAAAATGTGGGGTAGATTTATTATTTCTTTAACAATTATAGGGTGAACTTAGTATTTGAAGTAAACTAATCCACTTGTATGTTAATTTTAACCTCACTCTTATAAAAAATAATAATCTAATTTTCGTAGTTGCAATTTCCCTCAATCTCGTCTGATGTAGCCGTATCTGTTCTTTGGAGACAACGGTCTTATTTTTGTGGAAGCTTCCAGACAAGAATGCACTGTTCAAAAGAAATT
>JAJIYU010012525.1:0-14518 GCA_030144865.1 Tinospora cordifolia | reverse complement strand
CACACCATGTGAAAAGAATATCCATAGCAATCCCACAAGTTTGCTAAGTTGGTACATGGTTATTATCACCATCCTCTTATCTCAATCTCACATTCAAGAATCATGAAATAAATATCAGAACATGACATTAATTAAATAAAAATCCAGCAAGTATACAATGGCCGCTAATTCTAGGTCGTGAGTAGGGTAATTCTTCTCATGGACCTTCAGTTTTCTTGAAGCATGAGCGACTACTTGTCTTTCCTGCATCAATACTGCTCCAAGTCCACTTAGTGAAACATCAGTATAGAGGGTATAGGTAACACCATGGGTTGGAGTGACTAGGATAGGGGTTGTAGTCAATCTCTTCTTTAGTTCTTGGAATGATCGTTCACACTTCTCATTCCAATCGAACTTAACTCCCTTCCTGGTTAGCTTGGTCATAGGTTTTGCTAGTTTGGAGAAATCTTGGATGTACCTTCTTTAGTACCCAGTTAGACCTAAGAAGCTCTTGATCTCTATGACTGTCTTAGGTTGCTTCCAATTCATAACTGCTTCCACTTTCTCCGGATCTACAAAGATACCTTATGTTGACACTAAGTGGCCAAAGAACTTGACTGTCCTCATCCAAAACTCACATTTGTTAAACTTGGCATATAATTGATGCCTTCTGAGTGTCTCCAACACTATCTGCAAGTGTTCTAAGTGTTCAGCCTCTGACTTTGAGTAGATTAGGTTGTCATTTACAAATACCACCACAAACTGGTCAAGATACTGTCTAAACACTCAATTTATCAAGTCCATAAATGCTGCCGGGGCATTGGTCAAACCAAATGGCATCACGGTGAATTCGAAGTGTCCACATCTTGTCCTGAAGGTAGTCTTGTATATGTCGAACTCCCTGATTCTCAGTTGATGATAACCTAACCTAAGATCAATATTTGAGAAATGAGTGGCTCCTCTCAATTAATCTAATAGGTCATCAATCCTCGGTAGAGGGTACTTATTCTTCATTTTAGCTTGGTTTAACTTTCGATAATCGACACAAAGTCTCATAGAACAATCCTTCTTCTTCACGAACAACACCGGTGCTCCCCAAGGTAATTCACTTGGCCTAATGAACCCTTTCTCCTGGAACTCATCGAGTTGTGACTTTAACTCAATCAGTTCTACTGGTGCCATTCTATAAGGAGATATAACTATAGGGTTGGTTCCAGGGTGAAGTTTAATCTTGAACTCTATCTCTTTAGCAGGCTGTAGTCAGGGTAAGTCATCTGGGAACACATCCTCGTACTCACTAACCACTGCTAGGTCTTGTATCCTCTTCAGTTCCATTGACTCTTCTTCAGAAAGTCCCTCATACTCATCCTTCTGCCTTAGGCAGTTCAACATGGATATTGTTGGACTCCTCAGTAGTTTTCGCATATCTCCATTGATTTTATAGGTTTTTCAGAAGGTAGGGTTATGGTCACTCATCTTTTAAGACAATCTATCTGGGCTTGGTACTGGTCTAACCAATCCATCCCCAAGATCACATCATATCCATAAAAAGGTAAGGTACATAGGTCAACTATTAATAGTTTATCCCCAAATCTTAGGTCACAACTACACATTCTTTTTGAAGTTATAGTGGTCCCTATTGGTGTGGACACATTCAAAGTTACAGGTAGTGTTTTCGTCACAAGTAACCTACTAGCTAGTTCTTTAGAAATAGAGGATTTAGAGGCACTCGAGTCAAACAATAGTTTCACAGCAACATTGAATAATTGGAACGTACCTTCCATTGCAGGGACTGGTCTTCCTGGGCCTCAATCGCGAATACTCTGGCCTGGTTTCGACCACGACCTTGGTTTTGCCCTTGATTGGCATTTTGATTCTGTTTGGCTTGAGGATGCCCATTCTGACTTCCTCCCTGAGTATTCTGTTGTTGCTGTTGTTGGGGAGCCTGAGCTGATGCCATTGGGCAGTTTTTAGCAAGATGCCCCCTCTGTCTACATAAGAAGCACAATTCCAGCCTCTTGGCTTGTTCCCTTACCTCATCTTTGTTCTGTCCCTGTTTCTGCGGTGCGTTCCCACCATTCTTACTTTTCTTTTAAGCCCCTTGATTATTTTCATCCCTAGGCCTCTTATTCTTCCCCCTTAACCTTTGTTCCAAGTTTAGTTCTTATTCCAGAGTTAGTGCCTTTTTTACGACGTCCTTGTAAGTCTTTAGGCCCAAAGTCTTCACTATCTTTCGGATCTCCATCTTGAGACCCTGTGCAAACCGGTTGACTTTCCTTTTCTCTTCCCTAATCAGATCTGGTGAGAATTTGGCTAGTTTTGTGAACTTCCTTCAATATTTAGCTATGGTCATGTCCCTTTGATTCAGTTGAACAAAGTCTTCCTGTAGCTTGCTTAGGGTTGCTTTTGGAAAGAACTTCTCATAAAAAATCTCTGTGAAGTTTTCCCAGCTCATGGTATCAACATCCGTATTAGGGTCCATCCTCATCATTCGCCACCAGCTCCTGGCTCGTTCTTTGAAGTGGTGCGTGGCCAGTGCTACCTGTCTTGATCCAGTTACCTTCAGCACATTGAGAATTTCCTCCATCTCTTGGTACTAGTGGTCTGTCGAGATGCAGTCTGTGGTACCATCAAGTGAAGGAGGATGGAACTTCTATAGCTCTATTAGCATTTTCCTCTGTTTCTCATCCTCCAATCCCTCTTGAGCCCTCTAATATTTAGGATTTTAGGCCACAGGTGCTGGCTGTCAGACCTGGGTAGGTTTAGGTACTTGAGGCTATGGTGCCACCTGAGGCATTATCTGTGGAAGTGCCCTCAATATTTTATCCAGGACCCTCTGCGGCATCTCATTCATCATGGCCTCCATCCGCGCCTCCATTCTAGCAGGTATTTCCTATTCTCGTTGCTTGGTTTCATTAGATGTGGTGGATCGAGTAGCGTACCTTCTTGTTTCAGCCATTGTCTATAAATTTAACACCTTGTCAGTATTTGTCTCGTCAGATGTTCGTACTATCATGTAACACCCCAACCCCCGCATCTTTGAGCATTGGACACGGCCACCATTCTCTTGACAGTGGATTAAACCAAATGGCGGGTCGGGCCATTGTTACTTTACAAGTGACCCACACTTGACTTTCTATTTCAATTATTTCCTGCCTTGATTGTATTTAACAGAACATAACTTAAATTTAAGAATTTAATAAGGCAATAGTAAAAGAAATAACTGAAATTCATAAACTCAATTAATTAAATAAAATTGAGTACATAATTTAAAAAAAGAATTTATTACAGCGGAAGTCTTAAAACTTGGGCAAGATGCCCTTACATAAAAATTAGAAACCTTTTTAAAAAAAGAGCCTAACAAATATTCATGGTCTTCATGTGATTCAATTACCTAAAAAATAGAAGGAAGGGGTGAGCACATAGCTCAGTGGATCTTTCTAACATTTAATTCATTATTTCATTTCAAACAAACCAAGCATATCAAAAACTTTTGTACATTACGCGATTCAAAGAATTTCTTGTTTATGGTTGACATTCAGATCGAAAGATGTTAATCTCTGTGTTCCACATCGTTGGGAGAGAGAATCACTCTTGGAAACTCGAACCCCATATCTATCAAGTGGGATCACTCTTGGAAACCCAGTTCAAATTCATCAAAGGTAAACCGGCAAGCCGGGTCGGGGGGTGGAACACACACGATGACGTCTGTCCCCACGCCTATCATCGCGCCAGTACATGGATTGAATCATTATTTAATCTTTTCTTATTGATAAAACACACAAGATCGGATTAAACCATCGATGCAACATATCCAAAACATGAATCAATAAATATTTATTCATGGCATAATTAATGTATAACATGCATCAATATTCTTAATTTCTAAACATGCATAACATGTATATTTCTTGGCACATCAAATAAATAAGGCATGTATATTAAAACATATATTCAATCAATCATCTTCAAAACATCATCACACATGCAAGACTTATTCAAATTAAAATAAAGAAGTAGAAGTTAAAAGTCACTTCCACCTTAAATACGTCCCTTCCATATGCCTATGAAATTTGGCAGAGTTTCGTTACTTCAAAGGCTTCCAAACACTCAAGAACACTCAAGAATAGTTCAAGATCACTCAAGAACTAAGGGGATTGCCAAGAAGAACGCTAGAAAGATTCAAAAGGGACTAGTATGTTCTTGAATTGGGATGAATGAAATTGTGAGCATGGGGGGTGTTTATATAGAGTTCAAAAGAGTGGAGAATGGCAAGTTTCTTTTGGTGGGAAACTTGCTAAAAATTCAAATTTTCGTGCCCCACAAGCATAGGAAAATAGTATGCATTTTTTTTGGAGTTTAGAAACATTTTTTCGGATTTTTATTCAAATTTCTCGTTATTTTTCGATTTTATTTTCGGAGCCTCGATCGTGAACCGTCAGATCGTCCTCGGGATGCCATCGTGATCAGATTGGGCGGATAAAATCTGGAACGTCAGATTTTCCTTGAGACACGTGTTCATATTCGATCGGAATCGTTGGATTTTTCTCGGATCAAGCAACAGAATTGGATTCTCGATCTTAGCAGTCTGATCGTTCTCGATCGCATCAACAAATCACGAATTCATTTTTGCGGATGGATCTTCGGCCGTTGGATCAGGCGGATTCGATCTCAGACGTTGGATTATTCTCGAGCGCAACACGACGTATCGCGATTACGAAAATGGCTTTGATCTAGATGCTCAGATTAACCTCGAGTTTCGTACGCGGTCCGATTTAGCGATTAATAAAACGCGTCTGGATCGTCCGATCTTCCTCGATCGTAGTGTATTCGCAATTTCTGACTCCAGCTTTGATCTGGCCTGTTGGATCGTCCTCGAACACAGTGTGCAATCCGATTTCGCGATTAAGATTTGCGCCCGTGATCTGGACCGTTGGATTGGAGAGATTGATTGTGGGCCGTCATATCTTGGTGATTCGGTGCTCCTAGACGTTGTTTAGGGCTTTGATCTCATTCGTTGGATCGGACAGATTGAGTTTGGACCGTTGGATCGTGTTTCTAACTACAAAATCACTTTCTAAAGCTTCTATAATCTGAATTTTAGCAATTACACACTTTCTAATTGATAAAAACTTGATTGTGATGCCCAAATCATCCTTTTTGCTAATTTTTCCCTTTTTAATTATTTTTAATGCTAATAATTAAGTAATTTATATTTTTTATTTTCATGTATTTTCATTTATTTCATATTTCATTTTCAGATAATAAATTATGTAATTATACACTCTTATTTACATAATGTTTGATTTATTTTTAATAAATACCTTTTATTTAATTATATAAATTTTTCTATGTACATATCCCCATAATATACACTTTATTCATACCCATATTAACCTATATGTGTATTTATAATTTATTTTTATTTATTTCTTAAGCAATTCCTTAAATTTCATAATTAATTCCACTAAATTGTAATTTTCATTTAATTATCCTAATATTTATTATATCTCCAATATAAATTATTTTTCATGTGCCAACCCACCATTTGCACCCAAAATTTCTTAAAATCTTTGAAATTAATTTATTCAACTTATTTTATTTATCTTAAATTATTTAAAAAAATTTTGGGGCATTACATATCATGACTTTAGATTCGTGTATCTAGGTTCTCGATTTGTTTAGTAGCCTAAAGGTTTTTCTTCTAGGTTCTTTTCATGCATGGGTATAAGATTTGGTCTCAAAGCAAATAAACAACAAAACATGCATATCACACAATTCTACGATCAAGCTACCACAACATAGTTCCAAGCTTCCACCTAAGCTTTTGGGTTCAAGTGTCCCATACCACTCTACCCCTTCCACTTAGGTTTTCACTCAGAATAGAGTCGTACCCAAACAATTTCGCAAATTGCTTGATAACTAAGGTTCTCGAGCCCACTATACTCCACCGTCCCATACCAGCGAGAATAAAGAAACCCGTTCTGCCAGAGTTATTGATCATTCACCACACATGGTTTATCATTCTCCGAGTCTAGGATTCCTCCATACCCTTGAATTCCTATGCATCCCATACTACATAGAAACTGAAAGATACAGAAGCTTCCCGGTCTTGTGTCCTGATCAAACAATTTCCTATTTTTACACAAGTTTCTGTTTCTAGCCTATGCCCTAGAAATTCATACTTTTGATCCACTGTGCCACCCTTGGCTACACCACGTTTCTACCTAGGGTCTTTCTCTAGACCTAGGGTTCAATCTGGTCGACTCACAACCTCTGTCTAGTTAAGATACCACATTTCACATCTTTTTCGACTTCTATTCACTTTCTTGCCCTCACTTTCTACCTTTTAATTTTTTTTATAGAAAATAAGAGTGTTCTTCAACTTCGACTACTCATATAAGCTGGTGGGACAACCTCTAAATCGGGCGGCGAAACCGAAGTCTGCTTAGCAACCGCGCTTTCTAGGGCAGGATAACCCACCTTCCTTTCAATGTTTAGCTTTACTCAGGACAAGGCTTACCCACTATCAGCTCAACTTGTAGTCTTTGTATCCAAACAAAACATTTCAAAACATATCTTTCCTTTCTGAAAACATTTTTTAAAACATTTTTTTTCAATTTTAAAAAATAGAAGGTAGGGTACTAAAATTTTAATTGAATTCAATGTAAAACCCTAACTCGGCTTTCTAATTCTTGTCAAGCAAATAATGTTTGACTTTTTATTTCTAGCCTAATCAACACATGTTTAGGCTTTACTTTCTACTTTACGCCCAAGACACCTAATGCCTAGGTTCTGATACCACACTTGTAACACCCCAACCCCCACATTCTTTCTGTATTGGACATAACCACCATTCTTTGACAGTGGACTTAACCATTTGGCGAGTTGGGTCCATATTACTTTACAAGCGACACACACTTGACTTTCTAATTTTCATTACCTCATGCCTTAGAGCAATTTCAAGAATACAAATTTTTACTTAATAAAAATCAAGGCAATTAAATATAAAAAAAAATTCAACTCCTTCATTCATAAAAAGGAAAATACATAACTATCTAATGTAAAAGTAAACTATTACATTATTGATCAAAAGAAATTCATAACCTCTAAAATAAAAATTAAATTTCAACGGAAGACCTATTCAAAATTGGGCAACATGCCCTTACATTAAAATGAAACTTTTTTTTTTAAAAAATAGAAACTTGCTAAAATAAAAACTATCCAAATTCCATGGTCTTCATAATTTAATTTCCTAAAAAAAAGAGGAAGGGGTGAACACAAAGCTCAGTGGATCTTTTTCAAACAACCATTTTTCAAATTTAAACCAATAACACATTCATATTTCAAACACTTGCATACATTAGGCGTTTCAAGCATCCATTTATTTAAAGTTGAGACTTTATACCAAAAGGGTTTTTAAGCCCTTGATGTTCTTAACAAAGTACCTCCTTAGAGTGAAATATAACTTTTCTTAGCCAATTTCATTGGACTTTTAGAGTTAAGGGAACTTACCCACCAACCAAGTACTTTGGTCTTAAAACCAAATGAACTAATCATATGGAAAGAACATCCATAGCAACCCACATGTTTGCTATGATGGTACGTGGTTATTTTCACTATCTTATTTTGTTAAATCTTGAATCATCAATTAAACTTCAGAATATGAAACTAAGATCAATAAAATTCAAAATATGAACAATCTGAAAATCAAATCATGAAACAACCATAATCATGCATCATTGTTTGAAATAAAGCTTAAGCATGATACTAAACATGGCATGAATATTATGAATGCATAAATTCGAACAAGGATCAAATCTGAAACTGAAATATATTTTAGAATACTAGAACTAAAATTATTTTTAATTTCAAAAGCCAAACAAACAATGAACATGCTAGTAATTCCAATAAGAAAAAGGGGTGTTAGATGAATCAGTTCCACCTTATGATGCTTTCTCCCCAAAGTTTAGAGTAAGATAAATCCCCAAACCAAGAACTTCTCACACACAAGAGGGAAAAGAAAGGTGAGAAGGGGTGCCAAGAAAAGGGCTTAGAGAACAAGAGGAAATCTCAACTCTTGTTTATTGGGATGAGAGAAATGGTGAGCATGGGGGGGTTCATATAGAGTTCAAAATGGTACAGAATGGTAAGTTTGTCGTGTTCTCCTTGTAGGAACTTACCGATTCTTCAAAATTTTGTGCTTCTCAAGTATAGGAGAATAGCAAGTGTATTTGGATAAATTTTTTGATATTTAGAAACCAATTTTCGAATTTTAGAAACTATTTTCTTGGATTTTTTTTGGTTATTTTTTGTTTTATTTTCGGAGCATTTGATCTGGACGCTTGGATCGTCCTAGAGCATAGCACGCGGATCCTCATTCGTGATCAACGAATCGCACTTGTGTCGTGGGCCGTTGGATTGGGCGAATTGATCGTGGGCCATTGGATCATGATGATTTAGTGCATCCGGGCGTTCGTGCGGGTTTGATCGCGGTTGTTGGATCGGGCGGATTAATCGTGGATTGTTGGATCGTGGTGATTTGGTGCATCCGAGCGTTCGGTGCGGACTTGATTGTGGCTGTTGGATCGCAGATCGTGCGGATTACGTGTTTCTGGCCATTGGATGTTGTATACATTGCCCAAAATTACTTTCTAAAGTTTTTATCATCTGGAATTTGCTAATTATAAACCCAATTTCACTTTCTAATCTATGTATATTTGGTTTATTGCACATATCCTTCTATTTTATTAAATCTCCCTAATATTCTTCCCTTTCTATTTGTTCAATATTGTATATATTAGATATTTTTCTATTTCTTTGATATTTTATTGCCAACAATTAATAATCAATATTTCTCTATATTTTTCATTTCTTCATTTTATATATTTTTCTTCATTTTTTTATTTTCAGAGAGGTAAAAATAATTATATATGTATATATATAATTCACTCTACTTACTTTATATTTAATAATTAACTCCATAATTGTTCCATTATATGCATAATTACAAAATAATTCTTATACAAATAATATTTGATAATTCTACTTACCTTATATCATTTGTTAGATCATCCTAATACTAAGATTTCATTTGCCTCCAATTATTTTAGAATCTTTCTCAATAAATCTTGTTTCTCGTTTTTCCTACATAATTTTTACCCAAGAGTCTCAAGAAACCTTTACTTACTTTTTTTCATTTAATTTTTTTGTTGACTTTATTTATTTTTAAGTTATTTGACAAAATTATGAGGTGTTACACCACCCTTGAGCTGTTTGCGACAACTCGAAGTCTTTGGGAGACGGTACGAGCTGCAGTAAGTACACTCTTTTAGGCTATGATTAGAGCATCAATTAATTTTTGACGGTCACCAAGACCTTCTAGAATTAGATTGGATCACAGGAAATACTGAGAAACATCTCATCCCTATTCCGGTTTCAGATTTCGACTAAAACTAAATGAATGGTTGAAACGCCTAATGTTTGAAAGTGCTTGTAATGTTTTGGGTTTTGATCTGTATAATGCGTGTGATGTGCAGGAATGATCCACTGGGCTTTCGAGCTTACCTCCATTTTATTTTTCAGGAACACCTAGACGTAGTGCACAACAATCTATGTCAGAAGACTCATACTTTCTATTAGACACCTCATGGGGAGGTCGTCAGGGACAGGAGGTTGTAGAGGTTCTATTTTTACCTTATGTTGTAGCAGCTCCGCATGTATAATTCTAACTGAATATAATTTCACTATATTATATGTAATTATCTTGGTTTTGGATTTCAAATGATCGAATCAGTATAAGATGATTTTGATGTTTTCATCCACTGTTGCTTTTACTCTGATGATTTTTCATAAATTATTACATGAATTTTAGTGAACATAGAAAAAAGTTGTTTTGATCTTTTGTTTTGTACAAAACGTATATCTAGGCATTGATTTGAGAACTAATTGTTATGAGCTTAATTTTGAAGAAAAGATTTTGACTGAATTAAATTTTAAGTAGTATCTCGATTCTCAACGAGCAATGATCCACACGTAAGATGTAAGATAACGCGTGATAGGAGGTCCGGTTGAAAATTGGGGTGTTACAATGACTACACAAAGGTTGTAAGTCAACCATAATGAACCCTAAGTCTAGAAAAAAGATCCTAGGCAAAAATGTGGTGTAGCTATGGGTGGCACTGTGCATCAAAAGCATAAAACTTTAGGACATGGGCTAAAAATTAAAATTTGTGTAAAAATAGAAAATTGTTTGATCAGGATATGGGATTGGGAAGCTTCTACATCTTTCGATTTCTATGTAGTATGGGATGCATAGGAATTTGGGGTATGGAGGAAACGTGGACTCGAAGAATGATGGACCATGTTGGGTGAATGATTGGTAACTTTGGAAGAAAGGGTTTTTCTATGCTCGGTGGTATGGGATGGTTGAGTATAATGGGCTCGGGAACCATAGTTATTGAGAAATTTGCAAAATTGTTTGGGTGCGACTCTTTTTTGGGTGAAAGCCTAAATGGAAGGGGTAGAGTGGTATGAGACACTTGAACCTAAAAGCTTAGCTGGAAGCTTAGAACCTTGCTGTGCTTGCTTGATTGTATGATTGTATAGTATGCATGCTTCGCTGTTTATTTACTTTGAAACCAAATCCTGTGCCCATGCATGAAAAGAACATAGAAGAAAAACTTTTAGGCCACTGAATAGATTGAGAACTTATAGACATGAATCTAGAGTCATGATAGTACGAACGTTTGACGAGGCAAATACTGACAACCTATTCAAATTGTAGAAAATGACTGGAGCAAGGAAGTAAGCAACTCAATCCACCACCTCTGATGAGACTGAGCAACCGGAACAACAAATGCCTACTGGAATGGAGGAATGGATGGAGGCCATGATGAATGAGATGTTACAGAGGGTGCTGGATCAATTGTTGAGGGCACTTCCATAGATAATCTCTCAGGTGGCTCCACAGCAGCAAGTACCTAAACCTATCCAGGTTCAACAACCAGGAGGGTTTGGAGGATGAATGCCAATCAGGGCATAACCAGGGCTGTCGGCAAAACCAGGCCAAATTGTTCACTGTTGAGGCTCAGGAAGACCGAATCCCTATAGTGGAAGGTACATTTTTGTTGTTCAATGTTGCTGTGAAATTATTGTTTGACTCGGGTGCATTTAAATCTTTTATTTCTGAAGAACTAGCTAATAGGTTACAATTGTGACAAAAACACTACCTATAACTTTGAATGTGTCCACAACAATAGGGACCACTGTGACTTCAAAAAGAATGTGTAGTTGTGACCTAAGGTTTGGGGATAAACTCTTAACAGTTGACCTATGTACCTTACCATTTTGTGGCTATGATGTAATCTAGGGGATGGATTGGTTACACCAGTACCAAGCCTAGATAGATTTTCCTAAAAGATGGGTGACCATAACCCTACCTTCAGGGAAACCTATAGAATCAATGAGGATATGCAGAGATTACGAAGAAGTCTGACCATAGCCATATTGAACTACTTAGGGCAGAAGAATGAGTTTGAGGAACTCTCTGAGGAAGAACTTGTTGAACTAAACAGAATCCAAGACATGAAGTGATTAGTGAGTATGGGGATGTGTTTTTAGACAACTTTCCCAGACTACCACCTGATAGAGAGTTAGAGTTCAAGTTTGAACTTCATCCAAGAACAAACCCTATCGCCATACCTCCTTACAGAATGGCACCAGTAGAACTGATTGAGTTGAAATCTCAACTTGACAAGCTTTGACAAAAAGGCTTTATCAAGCCAAGTGAGTCACCTTGGGTAGCTCTAGTACTTTTTGTAAAGAAGAAGGATGGTTCTATGACACTTTGTGTCAATTACCGAAAGTTGAACCAAGTTACTGTCAAGAATAAGTATCCTTTGCCAACGATTGATGACCTATTTGATCAATGGAGAGGAACACCCATTTCTCAAAGATTGATTTTTGGTCAGGATATCACTAGTTAAGAATCAAGGAGTCTGATATACACAAGACTGCCTTCAAAATAACATATGGACACTTTGGGTTTACTGTGATGCCCTTTGGTTTTTTAATGCCCCAACAACATTCGTGGACTACTTGATGAACCGAGTGTTTAGATAGTATCTTGGCCAGTTTGTAGTGGTATTTGTATATGACATTCTAATCTATTCTAAGTCAGAGGCTGAACACTTAGATGTAACACCCCAACCCCCAAGAGATCGGTTTAAGCTCAACTACAAGGTAGGTTGGGTCCTATGTTACATTTACAAGTACACAACTTGCATCTCAATTCCTTTATTTTAACACTTGTTGAAATACTCATAGATACACTTCCATTGAGTTTAATATTCAACAAGATAATGCAAGTTAATAAAGGAAAACTTCAAATCTTTATTCATTCAAATAAAATCAAAAGATTACATTTTTGAGTCAAATCTAAAGATTTAATACATAACTCTAAAATTCAAAAGTAAAATTCAGTGGAAGCTTTTAATTCAAAATTTGGGACATTATGCCCTTACAATATAAACTTTTTAAATGTAGACTTTCAGAAATTCATAGTCTTCATATAATTCAATTTCCTTAAAAATAGAAGGAAGGGGTGATCATGTAGCCTATGGATCATTCATTAAACAACTAAGTTACTATTTCAAATCAATAGCACATCCAAATTCAAACACTTTCATGCATTAAATGATTCACACAACTTTTTGGTTGTAGTAGAAGGTAAGACTGAAAGGGGTTTTACTCCCTTGATATTCTTAATTTAGATATCCTTCTTTAGGGTGGAAAGACATTTCTTTGTCACTTTTCATTGGATGCCACATACCAAGTATCCCTTAGTTGCACCCCACAACCACACACTCTGAGCATGTGTTAAGAACACCCATAGCACCCATACGGGGTCACTATGACAGTACGTGGTTCTTATCTTCAATTTCTTATATTTAAGATCAATAATCATAAAAGAAATTCAAAATGTAAATTTTAGAATTTTAAGCAACCAAGAAAGCATGAAAACATCGCATAACATACTTGAAACATTGAATTAAATCCTAAATATGGATTTTAAGCATGACATGCTCTCACGAGTGATTAAAACATAAAAAAATGCTAAACTAAAATTAAAATATGATTAAACATGCTGAAACTAAAATAAAACATAATAAAAATTAGAATTTAAATAAGCATGAACATGCTAGAAATTTAAAATAGCAAAGTAGAGGTTTAAGAAGTCCCTCTACCTTAATCCGAGTTTCTTTGTAGAATTTGGCAGAGGTTACCATTATCCACCACTTTCAGAACTTCAAGAACATCTAATCACTAACAAAACTACTTCAACAACTCTCTAAAATATTGAAATAAGAACTTCTCATATAAGAGAGAAAAGAGAGTAAGAAGAGGTGTTGAAGAGAGGGCAAGAACAAGCAAAGAAGGAAGTGTCAACTCTTTGCTTTGGGATGAGATGAATGTGACCAAGAGAGGGGGGGGGGGTTTATAGAGTTTCATGAGCACTAGATAACGATTTGGACATGCTCACACTAGGAAACCTTTCCATTCCTCCATGGGGACGTTTTGGAATGCATAGATTGAGTGTGCACACAATTTAGAATATGGGTTGATTTGGTTTTCAATTCCTAGTGTGAACACAAGATATAAGCTTTATTTGATTTCCTATTTATGTGTGAACACAAAAATGATTTAGAATACTTACTATTCTTTATTTGAAAGTTAATCTAAGTGTGATATTGTGAGCAAGGCAACTTTTCAATATGTTTTGGTAACTGATTCCTTTTCTTATATACACCAAATGAACAAGATTTGACAATATTCTATTTTGAATTAGAAACTTCTAATCTTGTTCCTAAGGTTTTTAGAAATATTTTTTAGCAACTTCTATTCTTGGATTAAAAAACGTCTAATCTTGTTCCTTGGGTTTTCAGAAACATTTTTCATGAATTCAAATAATGGAAATGTGACATGGAGTTTTGGCTAGGGGGTGCACTTGATCATTATGTTCCACCCATATAACTTACACATGTTAGGAGTGGCCATGACTTCATGAATTCACAAAAATTAAATAAAAATTAATATCTCCTTATTTACATGGAATTATGATTTATATCCTATGGTTTTAGAATCACATGAACTTAATGCACATTTTAAGGTATGGTTTGACCCTATGTGATTTTCCTTCAAAAACTTTCCTTATTTAAGACCCACTGAGGTCACTAGGCAAATGAAAATTCAAATCTTTGTCAATTGTTCTGATTTTTGGATATGTAATTCATTTTGTTAGTTCATGTCATTCTATTTTGTTTTGGGTCATTTCGATCCCTCGAAGTACCCTAAATGACTATTTTTTCTAATTTGGACCCCCTGAAGGGCGTTCAGCAAATGAAAACCATAACCTCGACCAATTGTTTTGTCCCCTAAGTTGGTGTAATACCCCGAAATTTTGTCAAATAATTTAAAATAAATAAAATAAGTTAAGTGAATTAATTTCAAAGATTTTAAGAAATTTTAAGTGCAAATT
>JAJIYU010012524.1:0-14595 GCA_030144865.1 Tinospora cordifolia | reverse complement strand
TTCAATTATTTCATGCCTTAACTTTATGTGACAGTATATAATTTAAATTTAAGAAATTGATAAGGCAATGATATAAGAAATAACTAAAATTCATAAACTCAATTAATTAAATAAAATTGAGTACATAATTTGATCTTAAAGAAAAATATTACAGCGGAAGATTCAAAACTTGGGCAACATGCCCTTACATAGAAATTAAAAACTTAAAAAAAAAGAACCTAACTAATATTCATGGTCTTCATATAATTCAATTACCTGAAAAATAGAAGGAAGGGGTGAGCACATAGCTCAATAGATCTTTCTAACATTTAAATGATTATATCAATTCAAACAAACCAAGCATATAGAAAACTTTTGTACATTAGGCGATTCAAACAAATTTCTTGTTTATGGTTGACGTTCGGACCGAAAGAGTTTAATCTCTGTGTTCCACATCGTTGGGAGAGAGAATCACTCTTGGAAACTCAAACCCAATATCTATGAAGTGGAATCACTCCTGGAAACTCAGTTCAAAATCATCAAAGGTAAGTCGGCAAGCCGGATCGAGGGTGGAACACACACGATGATGCTATGCAATCCATCATCACGCTGGTACGTGGATTGAATCATTATTTAATTTTTTCTTAGTGATAAAGCACACAATATCGGATTAAACCATCGATGCAACATGTACATAACATGAATCATCAAATATTTATTCATGGCACAATTCAAGCATATCATGCATCATTATTCTTAATTTCTAAACATGCATAACATGTATATTCATGGCACATTAAATAAATAAAGCTTGCATATTTAAATCATGTATTCAATCATTCAACTTCAAAACATCATCACACATGCAAGACTTATTCAAATTAAAATAAAGAAGTAAAAGTTAGAAATCACTTCCACCTTAAATACGTCTCTTATGCACACCTCTGAAATCCAGCAGAGTTTCGTTACTTCAAAGCTTCCAAACACTCAAGAACTCTCAAGAACACTCAAGAACAGTTCAAGATCACTCAAGAACTGAGGGGATTGCCGAGAAGAAGGCCAGAGAGAGTCAAGAAGGACTAGTATGCTCTTGATTTGGGATGAACACAATGAGAGCATTACGGGTCCTTTATATAGAGTTTAGAATGGTAAAGAATGGCAAGTTTTTAGTGTTCTTCTTGTAGAAAACTTGCTAATTATTCAAATTTTCGTGCCCCCCAAGTATAGAAAAATAGCAAGTGTGTTTGGGAATTTTTTTGAAATTGAGAACCCTAATTTTTTTTTTTTTGGAATTTTTTTGAATTTATTCGGATTTTGTTCGGATTTTCTTGGTTATAAATAGGAGCATTAAAACTGGACCGTTGATGATCCTCGATCGCAGCATTCAGATCACGATCAAGATTAATGAATTCGTTGTGGATCGTCGGATCGTCCTCGAGTAAATCAACATATCTGATTTGATCTTGGCCGCTGGATTTCCTCGAACGCAGCACGATCATCAAACCGGCTATGATCTTCACCATCGGATGAGCTTCAAGCGCAGTCCGAACCCTCCGATCATCTTCGAGCGCAGCACCGCACCATTCGAGCACATCTGCCATCAGATGTACCTCGACCGCAGCACCAGATGATCATCTTACCGTGAGTATGAATCCTGGCCGTTGGATGATCATCGATTGCAGTGTTTGGATCTGGTTCACGATCAACGAAAGTGATCTCGTCCGTTAGATCAGGTTGATCGTTTATGGGCCATTGGATTACGTTGATCCGGTGCTCCTAAGCATTGTTTTGGGTGACAATTTTGTTCATTGGATTGTGCATATTGGTTTTGGACCGTTGGATGCAGTTTCTAATTACCAAATTTGCTTTCTAATATTGTTATTATCCAAAATTTGCCAATTTTACACTTTCTAATTGATGTAAACATGGATTTTAGTACATTCCCTTCTATTTTAATGACCTGCTAATATTTTCCCTTTTCTATTTCTTTAATATTGTATTTATTAGATATATTTCTATTTCTTTGATATTCTTAATGCCAATAATTAAATAATCTATATTTTCTATTTCCATATATTTTTATTTATTTCATATTTTATTTTCAAATAATTATTTATGTAATTATAAATTGATATTTGTATAATGTTTTATTTATTTTAAATAAATACACACATACTACATTTTAATTCAATTATGTAAATTTTTCTATATACATATTCCTACAATATGTAGTATTAACATTCATTATGCTAACACACATATTATTCATACACACCTTAACCTATATGTGTGTGTGTGTGTGTGTACTTTATTTCTATTTTTTATTTCTTAAGAAATGGAAGCAACTATTTAAATTTCATAATTAATTCTACTAAATTGAAATTTTCATTTAATTATCAAATTAAGGTCTTATTTACCTATTTTATATTATATTTCCAATGTATATTATTTTTCATTTGCCAACCCACAATTTGCACCCAAAGATGTCTTAAAATCTTCGAAATTATTTTCACTTGACTTATTTCATTTAATTTCCTTAAACATATTTATGTTTAATTATTTGACAAAATTTTGGGTTATTACAACCTACCCTCCTTAAAAGAATTTCGTCCTCGAAATTTATACTCATTCACTTGGGCGTCGTTTTGTCAGGTAGTTTGGTTTTGACTAAGTTGGTATGCCCAAGGTTCTTGCCACTTTAATAAGCTAATAGTTAATTAAAATGGTGCGCTAGGAGTTCTTAAGGAAATAAATTTCATTAATAGAGATAATTGGTACAACGCCTTATTTCAACTTAAAATTCATAAATGCTAACATATAGCAATCTAAAGGTCTCCCTACTATTCCTCATATTCAAAATTAGTTCATTTGTCCTAATATTGGACTATGAGGGCTTCTACTAAGGGTCTTGATCTTCCTAAGCCTCAATAACCAACATTTTAGCTTGGTTCTCACCATAACCCTTGTTGTCTTGAAGCTGAGAAGTCTGAGCAGGTGTAGTTGGATAATTCTGGCAAAATGACCCCTTTGTCTGCACACATAGCATAGCCCTTGTCTCTTAGCCTGCTTCTTTTGTTCTTTTTCAGTTTGGTGAGTTTGTTTCTGTTTCTTGCTTCTATTCTTTACGGATCGTTTGAAGTGGATATCCTTTTCAATTGAATTAATCTCAACTGTTCCTTTAGGCATGGTTAGTCTTAAAGGAATGACTAGCTCATTGATTCCAATTCTTAGTTCATTCTGAACCTTAGGCTATGACTGTAGAGTCCTCATCACCTGCTTGACCACCTATCGAGTGATTTCTGCTATTATCTCTGGTGATAGGACGGAAGCTGCTGCCACATCTGCCCCTTGGTTACTTTGATCAGGTGTATTTGTGTTTTCTTGGATTCCTTCCATTATCTACAAGCCAAAGCCACTTTAGTATCCCATAAGGTATCATAGAAGTTTCAATTAGGACATTCATCTAGGGTACTCACCCATCTTTTCTTATCCTCGGGATACTAAATGTTTTTCTAGACTTGAGAAATGGTCATCTTTTCTACATCATATGTTG
This sequence comes from Tinospora cordifolia, assembly GCA_030144865.1. Lineage (NCBI taxonomy): Eukaryota > Viridiplantae > Streptophyta > Magnoliopsida > Ranunculales > Menispermaceae > Tinospora > Tinospora cordifolia. Next base: position 11,063 of record JAJIYU010012524.1, on the reverse strand, counting down.
TATCCGTTTCCTCAAGTTTTCATTTCGTTTATACTATCATGACTCTAGATTCAAGTCTCTAGGTTCTTGATTTGTTTAGTGGCCTAAAGGTTTTTCTCCTAGGTTCTTTTCATGCATGGGTACAGGATTTGGTCTCAAAGCAAATAAACATTACAGCATGCATATCACACAATCACAAAATCACGCTAGCACAACAAGGTCCCAAGCTTCCACCTAAGCTTTCAGGTTCAAGTGTCTCATACCACTCTACCCCTTCCAATTAGGCTTTCACTCAGAACAGAGCCACACCCAAACAATTTCGCAAATTGCTTGAAAACTAAGGTTCCTGAGCCCACTATACTCCACTGTCCCATACCAGCGAGCATAGAGAAACCCGTTCTGCCAGAGTTACCAATCATTCGCCACATATGGTCCATCATTCTCCAAGTCCAAGCTTCCTCCATACCCTCGAATTCCTATGCATCCCATACTACATAGAAACCGAAAGATACAAAAGTTTCATGATCTCGTGTCGTGATCAAAAAAGTTTTTGTTTTCACACAAGTTTTCGTCTCTAGCCTATGCCCTAGAGATTTATGCTTTTGATCCACTATGCCACCCCTGCCTACACAACATTTCTACCTAGGGTTTTTCTTTAGACCTAAGGTTTAATCTGGTTGACTCACAACCTCTGTCTAGTTAAGATATCATATTTGGCATCTTTTCGACTTCCATTCACTTTCTTGCTCTAATTTTCCACCCTCTAGTTTTCTTTTATAGAAAATAAGAGTGTTCTTCAACTCCGACTACTCATATAAGCTGGCGGGACAACCTCCAGATCAGGCGGCAAGACCGAGGTTTGCTTAGCAACCGCGCTTTCTAGGGCGGGATAACCCACCTCCCTTTCAATGTTTAGCTTTACTCGGGACAAGGCTTATCCACTATCAGCTCAACTTGTAGTCTTTGTATTCAAACAAAACATTTCAAAAACAAACACTTCCTTGAAACCGCTTTCTAAAACGTTTTTCAAGTTCAAAAATAGAAGGTAGGGCATTCAAGATTCAATTCAAATTCAAGTGAAACCCTAATTTGAGTTTCTAATTCTTGCACGCAACTAATGTTTGACTTTCTATTTCTAACCCAAGGCATTCAAGATTCGATTCAATTAAAGTGAAACCCTAATTTAAGTTTCTAATTCTAGTCAAATGACCACTGATTGACTTTCTAATTCTAGCCTAGCATATCTAATAGCTAAGCTCTAATACCACCTTTGTAACACCTCAAGCCCCACATCTTGGACATGACCACCATTCTCTTAACAGTGGACTAAACCAAACGGCGGGCCGAGCCGGTGTTACATTTATAAGCACACAACTTGCATCACTTTCTATTTCAATTATTTCATGCCTTAACTTTATTTGACAGTACATAATTTAAATTTAAGAAATTGATAAGGCAATAATATAAGAAATAACTGAAATTCATAAACTTAATTAATTAAATAAAATTGAGTACATAATTTGATCTTGAAAAAAAATAGTATAGCAGAAGATTCAAAACTTGGACAATATGACCTTACAAAGAAATTAAAAACTTTTTAAATAAAAACAACTCAACTAATATTCATGGTCTTCATGTAATTCAATTACCTGAAAAATAGAAGGAAGGGGTGAGCACATAGCCTAGTGGATCTTTCTAACATTTAAATCATTATTTCAATTCAAACAAACCAAGCATATCAAAAACTTTTAGACATTAGGCAATTCAAACAAATTTCTTGTTTATGGTTGACGTTCGGACCGAAAGAGTTTAATCTCTGTATTCTACATCGTTGGGAGAAAGAATCACTATTGGAAACTCAAACCCAATATCGATAAAGTGGGATCATTCTTGGAAACCCAGTTTAAAATCATCAAAGGTAAACCGGCAAGTCGGATCGGGGGTGGAACACACACGATGACACTATGCAATCCATTATCACGCCGGTACGTGGATTGAATCATTATTTAATCTTTTCTTAGTGATAAAACATACAATATCATATTAAACCATCGATGCAACATGTACATAACATGAATCATCAAATATTTATTCATGGCACAATTCAAGCATATCATGCATCATTATTCTTGATTTCTAAACATGCGTAACATGTATATTCATGGCACATCAAATGAATAAAGCATGCATATTTAAATCATGTATTCAATCATTCAACTTCAAAACATCATCACTCATGCAAGACTTATTCAAATTAAAATAAAGAAGTAAAAGTTAGAAATCACTTCCACCTTAAATACGTTTCTTCTGCACACCTCTGAAATTCGACAGAGTTCCGTTACTTTAAAGCTTCCAAACACTCAAGAACTCTCAAAAACACTCAGGAACAGTTCAAGATCACTCAAAAACTGAGGGGATTGCCAAGAAGAAAGCCAGAGAAAGTCAAGAGGGACTAGTATGTTCTTGATTTGGGATGAACACAATGAGAGCATTAGGGTTCCTTTATATAAAGTTTAGAATGGTATAGAATGGCAAGTTTTTAGTGTTCTTCTTGTAGGAAACTTGCTAATTATTCAAATTTTCATGCCCCCCAAGTATAAGAAAATAGCAAGTGTGTTTGGGAATTTTTTTGAAATTTGGAACCCTAATTTTTCATATTTTTTTGGAATTTTTTCGGATTTATTCAGATTTTCTCAGTTATAAATCGAAGCATTAAAACTGGACCATTGATGATCCTCGATCGCAGCACTCAGATCGTGTTTAGGATTAACGAATTTTTTGTGGATTGTCGGATCATCCTCGAGTAAATCAACATATCTGATCTGATCTGGGCTGCTGGATTTCCTCGAACGCAGCACGATCATTAAACCGGCTATGATCTTCACTATCGGATGAGCCTCGAGCGTAGCACCGTTCACGATCGACCAAAAATGAATCAAATCCAAGCCCTCCGATCGTCCTCAAGCGTAACACCATTGGCGATTATCCACGCGGCTTTGATCTCCGCCATCAGATGCACCTCGACCACAGCACCAGATGATCATCTTATCGTGAGCATGAATCCTGGCCGTTGGATAATCATCGATTGCAGTGTTCGAATCTGGTTCGTGATCAACGAAAGTGATCTCGTCCGTTAGATCAGGCTGATTGTTTATGGGCCGTTGGATTACGTTGATCGGGTGCTCCTGAGTGTTGTTTTGGGCTTCGATTTCATTCGTTGCATTGTGCAGATTGGTTTTGGACCGTTGGATGCAGTTTCTAATTACTAAATTTGCTTTCTAATATTGTTATTATCAGAAATTTGTCAGTTTTACACTTTCTAATTGATGTAAACATGGATTTTAGCACATTCCCTTCTATTTTAATGACTTACTAATATTTTTCCTTTTTTATTTCTTTAATATTGAATTTATTAGATATTGTAACGACCCGTATTTTTGGACATTCAGTCGACGAGTTCGATATGTATTTTTCTGTATAAATTAATGAATTATAAATGAGAAATACATGATTATACAGAAATATGAAATTTTTTGGCAATGGTATTAATCAATATATGTATTAAATGGTAATACATGATTTTTGGTGAAAGTATTAAGTAATAAGTATATTACTTGAGAATTAGAATAAATAAATAATTATTATTATTATTTATTGGAGTTAAAAAAATGAATAAAATAAATTTATGTAATAAATTAAGTATTCCATCTACATATGTATACATATATGTATTAATATGCAAGAATATATAGAGAGAGGGGTGTATTTAAATTAAATGGAAAAGTACATATACGTTGATTATTATTTATATGTGTGTGTGCTTGGTTGTACAAGAAAAAAAAACAAGAACTAATAAATAATATGGATAAAGATATTGAAGGTGAGTTGGATGGATAATTAGAAAAAATAAATAAATAAATAACAACAAGAAAATCTAAGATGATGTTGGATGGATAATTAGATAATGATGATGATGTGTTAATAGAAAAATAAAAAATATTGAATAAAGATAAAAGTGTTATTTGTTGGTTGGAGATAATGAAAAAATAAATAAATAACAAGATAAAGGGTTTGCTCCACATAGATAGACATTCATTAAAAAAAATGTATATACAATAAAAATAATAATAAATAATAGAAAAAAAATGTTATATAATATTGTATAACATTGTAAAATACTTATTAGGGAAATGTATAACATAAGAAATAATATTTATGTATTGACCCGCCAAATTTATAAAAGTGGCTGGTTATTGTGTACCAAAGGTAGGACACAAGTTGACAATACATGTTTTAGTATTTTGAGTCAACATTAAAGGCTTAATTGACCTTGTTAACGACGTTGACCTTATCGATTTGACAGGTCGACGAGGGTTAGGTTTAAATAGAGTTGACTATAGTTGACCAAGTCAATCCTTTGATTGACCAATGACTATAAAGTTAGAATGTGAGCCACATTTTATGTAGATTTTAAGAAAGTAAGTTGATCACGCAAGATCAAACATCAGCGGGACGCGACCGGTCACTAGAAGAGCACCAGGAGCTGAGCATCCTTGTGAGTAGTGTTTTCTAATTTATCACTTAACTTGTTATTCTATCGTAAATGAAATGTTCTTACATATTGAAATGCATTTACAATATTTAAATGTGATTTAAATGAAAATGTGCACCGAATATCGAGGTCCAGGTGCGGGTTAGGGTATTGAATGTGGTAGAGCATTGAGGACGAGTGGTTGTCGCATCCGGGGGTGTGGTCGAGCCAGGTCTATCAATTGAGGCTCCCCTAGATTATTTAGTGACCACCTAGCACAGAGTGCCCTAAGGGGAGTTCTATGGGCCCAGATTAGGGTCATCACCTACACACCTAACCGTCAGGTTTCTCTTGCTCGAGTAGATTTGTGTGTTTTTGGCATTAAAACTATTTTCAAAATGGAAGGTGCACAACTGCATAGTGGATTTAGCATTCATTAACTGTTGCGTTCATTCGCATTATTATTATTGTGCATTCATACATTGCTTTTCTAAAATATTTGTTCTAAGTTATAGATTAGGTTACATTACTCACTGAGCCGCTGTGGACAAAATTGGCTCACTATAACATTTCAGGTTCTTCTTCTGCGGATAAGGGGAAGAAGGTGGTCATTGCGTGAAGTGCACCTCGTTTACTTCGGTAGGTTTCCTCACGTGGTTTATTGTTTTGAGAGTTAGTATAATGTATAGGAAGTGAGAAAAATATTGTAGACATTTTGACTTAGGCATTCCGCTACTGCTACATTTAGGACAGTGCATATATAATTAACTTTTGTGTAAAAAAAAAAGAAAAAAAATTTCTACTGTACTTATTTGTTCTAGTTGTTTCCGCATTTAATAAGATAACTCTTATAGTGTTATATATATGGTGTGGTGAAGAGGCTTAACAGTGTTTTGGGCAAGCTTAGTTTGGGAATGGGTTTACCAGAATGCTATGCCGGTCGGTTCGTCATTCTCCCTAGGGAAGGCGTCCCACCAATGTTGGTATCAGAGCCCAAGGTTTTCCAATTTCAAGAATAATAATTGGTATTAACCTAGGGAACCTCAGAGTAATGGCAGAAGTTAGGAAAATCCTATAAATGACTTAGAGTAGCATAGCGGAATTATGGACGAAAACTTTCTAGCTTCTAATTGGCAGGAAGAGGAACCGAGTGAGAGTGGTCATATCATGAGGGGAATTTGACTGTCATTGGGAGTTAGTGAGTTTTAAGATTTAGAACTTGAACTTAGGTGATTGGAGAATTACTTGGAGGTAGCTATCTTAATGTGTAGTTATCTTTTGTTATAATTGCTAAAAGTTGTGGTCTGCTTAATTTGGGAAAATAATGGAAATTAAATGTTTTATGCAGACCACGATGCCTCCTTGACATGGGAGACCGTGTCGGATCCCGGATCCGGTACCACTACCACCACCTCTGGTTCAATCTGAGCAGGATCCCATCCAGAGGCTTGAGGCTATGATCAGGGCGTCTACTGAGGCTATTCAGGCCTAGACAGCCTTATTGAGAGAGAGACTGGATAGGATTGAGGCTGAGAGACAGCGGGCTGAGCCAGTAGCACCCCCTGTACCAGTTGTACCTGAGAAAGTTGTAGACCACGCAGAGGTAGCTCCGGTGAGACAGAGAGATGAGGCTACTTATGATTGCCTTCTGAAGAGGTTTATAGAATTGAAACCCAAGGAGTTTCATGGGGGTCTAAGTTTAGACGGAGCGAAGAATTGGCTTCGCAACATTAAGAAGAACGCTGAGACATTGAAGTTGTCGGAGGAGAACCAGGTGCTCTTTGCTACACATATGCTTGAGGATGAGGCTGCGATCTGGTGGAAGGCCACTCGGACTATAGAGGATCAGATTATTACATGGGCCAATTTTCGAGAATTATTCTTGACCGCTTATGTTCCTAAGACAGCGGGGGAACACAAGAAGGTGGAGTTTCTGACCCTACGACAGAAGGACATGTCAGTACGGGAGTATACCCACAGAGTTTTTTGACTGGAGGCATATGCACCTGAGTTAGTGGGTAAACTGAGGGAGAGAGCATATTTCTTCCATCGAGGGTTGAGGGCTAATATTAGGCAGGCGACATCGACAGCTACTGAGGTTACTCTTGAGACCATTCAGAGGCAGGCGCTACAGTTCAAGACTGATGGGAGAGATGAGCGCCCGATGGTCCAGATAATACAGGGTGCCCCAGTACAGCCGCAGCAGCAGTTACAGCCCCAATCATTGACTCCAGGAGGTTATCGAGGTGGAGCTCGAGCAGTTAGATACTCGAGGAAGAGGAAGTACTTCGGTGGACAGTCCAGAGGGGAGTAAAGTCAACCATCTTCCTTAGTCCCAATTGCTGCCACCCCAGTTCAGACATATCAGCCGGTGGGACAACCACTGACTCAGTATGGGGCCTGAGGTAGAGGTCAAGGAAGGGGCCGAGATTCAGGATATAGAGGTTATGGGCCAACCCAGACATACTAGGCTATGCAGCGACGTCGGTTTATATGTTATCAGTGTGGTCAACCAAGCCACAGACGATATGAGTGCCCTATGTTTGTTCCAGCTTCCAGTGTACCCACCACTACTATTACTCGAGGGAGAACACAAGCCATCACACAGCCTAATCCAGAGGCTACCACGACTTTGGTAGAAGGTACTGTTTCTATTTTAGATTCTACCTTATATGTGTTGATTGATGCTGGGTCTACCTTATCATTCATCTCTGGACACGCCATAGACATATTGGGATTTAAACCCTTTAGGTCACCCACTTGGCTCATGTTGAGTACTACAGCAGGGGAACGCATTTACCCTAACCTGATTTGTGAGGGTTGCGTGTTGAGGTTGGGTAACCTGGAAACCATTGTTGACCTTCGGGTGTTAGAGTTCCTAGAGTTTGATGCTATACTAGGAATGGACTGGCTAGCCGCGTACCATGCACACATCGACTGTTTTGCCAAGAGGGTCGTATTTCAGATACCAGGGCAACCTGTTATTATTTTTCAGGGTAGTGCCTCTAATAGATCGAGAACCCGAGGTAGAATGGCGACTCAGTATGAGATTGATACTTTAGCAGGTCTAACCACCATAGATGAGGGACCTTCACGAGCGAGTATTGATGAGATTCCTGTTGTTAGAGATTTTCCTGATGTGTTTCCTGAGGATTTACCCGGCTTGCCTCCTAAGCGGGAAATCGATTTCATTATTGAGGTTATTCCAGGGACACAGCCCATTTCGATCCCTCCTTATCGAATGGCGCCTAAGAAATTACAGGAATTGAAGGTTCAACTAGAGGAATTGATAAGTAAGGGTTTCATTACCCCTATGTAACACCCCCATTTTCAACCGGACCTCCATTTACATGTTACCTCATGTGTGGATCGTCGCCCGATGAAAATCGAGATGCTATTTAAAAGTTTTGTTTTGTCCACATCTTTTTCTTCAAAATCAAGTTTATGCTAATTTGTTCTCAAATAAATCTCTAGATAATTTCCCATACAAAACAAAAGAATTAAAACAATTTCTCGAGACTTTCACATGGTTTATTAATATGGGTCATCAATAATGCAACGAAAAATACTTTAAAACTATTCTTTTCAACCAAAATAGTTAAACAAAGAAAGCCATTGAAAGATAAAATGACCAAAGTTAAACCAATGTAAATACATTAAAACAATCCAATAAAGTACATGAAACATGACCTCCAAGTCACCGATCCCGGACGACCTCCCCATGAGGTGTACAAATAGACTGCGAGTCTTCTAATGTGGGCTACAGTACTCTAAGTCTGTGTGTACCTAAAAGATAGGAACGGGAGTGAGCTCAAAAGCTTAGTGGATCGATCCTACACATCATATGCATTATACAGACCCAATTCAAAACATTACAAACACTTTCAAATATTAGGCGTTCAAACATTTATTTGTTTTAGTCGGGGTCTAAGATCGGAAGAGGGTTGAGATACCTCGCGGTATTCCCTATGATCCAATCAAATCTTAGAGGGGTCCAATACCCTTCTAAAATCAATCGACACTCACATCACAGCTTAAGAGAGTATACTTACTACAGCATCGTACTGTCTCTCAAGGACTTCGAGCTGTCCCAGTCAGCTCCGGGTGGGAATACCTACGATCCGTCTTATGGCTCAACACTCTCAAGCGGTGACATATAAGGGATGCCACCTCAATCCGCCTTGGGCTCGTCAATCGCACCGGTACGTAGATTCTTAATAAACCATCGTCATATTTTAGTTTTACAAACTGTTTCAATCATGCCAACCATCTCGCATATCATGGAATTTTAATTAAATAATGTAGGTTATTTATATGAGTAATTTATGAAATCTAAATGCATGATTTCCTATTAACGCATGCTACAGATAAACAAACACAATTTAAATAAATCATCGCACCATCATTCAAGCACACCAAACAAGTTCAGTCAATTTTTTAACACAATTCTAATACTCCTAGAACTATTTAACCAAATGCTTTAAATTTTAAATCTGTATAATACAAATGAGCAAAGAAGTCACGCCCACCTGATTCTGTAGATCTTTAAGGCTACCTTGCTTTCCGTCGAGCTATTCGATAATCTAAAATTGCAAGATCTGAAATTTAACAATCAGTAAAAGTTTCTAAGTTCCTAGTTTACATTCAATCTTATTCAAAATATGCTTAAGTTTAAATAATTTCTAAATTAACTATGAAGTCTCAATGTTAATTTCAACTAATTCAGGGTTATTCTAATTTATTTTCTAAGTCCTCTGAATTTCTTAATTTGAATTCAAAAACCTTAACAGTTAATTTCTAAGCTTATACGATTTATTCTCTTCTAAATAATTTCATCTAGATTAGGACTAATAGTTTAAAAACACTAAAACTTAAATTTGGGCTCCAAAATAATTCATTCATGTTCGACAAATTTCATTTCACTTAAACTAAAATTTCATATTTAAATTTTTGAACTAAGCTATAAAATATTGATTTATCATCTAAAAATTCCTAAGCCACATCTTTTAAAATAGTTTGTTCATCTTTAGATATTAAATTTAAATTATAAATTTCCTAAATTCTAAGTTCTAAAATAAAATTATTTCTTCTTAAAATTTTTTCTTAAATGATTTAATTAATTTTTGTTCGCATAAAAAGAATTCTAACATTTATTATTTACATTTGGCTTCCAATTAAAATTAGATTTCTAATATTTGAACTCCAAATTTCCTAAACTTTAATATTTATATTCTAAGCATCTACTAAAATTTACAAGCATTGAAATTAATATTTCTACTAAATTATTCGATAAAGTTTTAAATTTCTAATTTCAATTTGTTTTCGCATCTATAATCAACTAAAAATAAATTTCATATTAAAATTTAAAAATCCAAAATATACCTCACTTCGTCTCCTTCGCGCGAACGACGCCAATGACGAACTTTCTTTGTTGCACGTTGCTCTTCGCGCAGATCGCAATGGCTGCCATTTCCTTCGTCGCCTCTATCAATTTAACGCCACTAGAAATTCAACACCCCAAAACAACCTATTTCAATTCTCAACATCACTAACCAGTGGTAGGAGCTACTTTGCTCTTCACTGCAACTACAATCACACTATGCATAGGATAGCCATCATCTCATAAGCCACTATTTTGCCTCCAATCGGTATACTCATCTCACCACTCAACCCCTGCTCACGGTCCACCCGACAGAACAACAGTCGTAGGTCTCGTTCCCTCATCACTGACTAATAAGGCTCACCCGTGTACCAAACACATCAACCCGATAGCTGAAATTACCATCCAATCTTCTTCTTCTTTAGCTTCTTCTTTTCCGTTACAACACTACCAGAAATTTGGTCACCATTCCTCTGTTCTTCTTCTTCGTTGCAACAGTGGCTGCAAAACCAGCCAAGCTGGTTCTCTTCTTTTCGCTTGTTTCAATCCGTAGCCGGCAACAACAACAAAGTAGCAGCAGTAGCAGCATCGGCAGCATCAGCACCATCACGATTCATTCCCTTCACTCTCGTTCCATAGTGAAGACAGCAGCAGCAACAGGGCAATATTGCTCTGTTTTCACTTCCCCTTGCATGGTTTTTTCTTCATTCGGCAGGAAGAACAGCAACAGCAATAATAGCAATAGCAACAGAGCACGTCCTTCACGGTTGGCAATCTCAAACTAGCAGCAACCACCAGCAGCTACATCTCCTCTTCTTCATTCTCCTGTTCGTTCGGTGGTTGCAGCAGCAGTAGCTCTACGAAATAGAGCACTGCTGCTTTGGTTATTCTTCTTCCTTCACGTTCTCCATTTCATCTCCCTTCGTCTGACTGTTGCACCAAAACCACACTGGCAGCCATTCTTCTTCTTCCGTTGTCTCCTTCTTCTTCGGTCTTCTTCTTCAGTCCACAGCAGCAGTTTGGGTAGAAGCAACCACCAACGCCCATAATATTCCTCCATCAACTTCCTTTGTAAGCCAATAGACACCGCCCCAAACCAAAACTTCTACTGGTTTCTTTACTTCCGATTATATATATATATATATATATATATATATATATATATATTATCTT